>JACXGI010008984.1:0-31751 GCA_016801175.1 Esox masquinongy
TAGGTATTTAACCCCAGTGTCCTGACTCTCTATGGACACTAATGATCCCATACAGTCGTAGGTATTTAACCCCAGTGTCCTGACTCTCTATGGACACTAACGATCCCATAGAGTCGTAGATTTCAAACCCAGTGTCCTGGCTAATCTGTCACCTCATATCGTCATGGCCACGTAATCATCCCCAGCTCTTAGTTGGCTTACTAACCTCCAATACACCACACATACTAAATCGATACAAATCACTCTAGCTAAGTGTTGCAGCTAAATAACAAATGTAAAATACAAATATAATAATCATGGGACAGTCATTGACTTAACTGATCAGGGCTTTTCAAAAAGCATGCAAAACTCTGTGGTGTGTTACTCCTGACCCTTTCTTGCAAAATTATACACATGAACAAAACAATAATTTAAAAAATGTTCAAAAGCAGACTAGGCAGTGCGATCAGAAGTACCAAGTTAGCTTCTCGAATATGAGTACCCCCAACCCTGCATCAATGTAACTTTCCCAACTCCCTGTAGTAACCTCTCACCTCCTCTTGAGCACCTCCCTCTTCTCTATCCTGTTGAAAAGTTCCTGCTCCCTCTCCTTCTCTGTCATCTGCTCAAGCCGAGCCCGGTCCTCCTCATCCCCCATCAGGTCCTCCCCGTAACCGTCCCTGAACACGTCGTCTTCTGACGAGGAGCTGGAGGCGGAGCTGGAGGCGGAGCTGTTGCTATCAGAGTCAGACACCTCACCTGGGGGGGGGGGTTTACACAGAGTCAGACACCTCACCTGGGAGGGGGGGGGGTTACAAAGAGTCAGACACCTCAGTACAATTATGTGATGACAGATACAACAAGTCATATGCTGGTCAAATTTACCAGTTGCAATAATCGAACACTCTCACCCATAGTTTCACATTCACAGATTAAGCAGAGTCTCGACCTAAGAACGAAGCTCAATAGAAAATCCCCATGGAAATGTAGTTCAATTCCTGTACTAGGCTTAATCTGTGTCTAGGAAACCACCCCGTCTATCTCTCTGATCTTACACATCAAATCTCCTTGCATCCTCACACGCTCTTTCCTAGCCTCCGACTCCTCAACCCTATTGGAGAAGGTCCACTGTAGAGGTGTTCACGTATATACCTGAATCCAATCATCCAAGATCCAATCCAATATCCAACTGGGTCGGATGCAACATCTCGGATAACAAGTAAAATACAGACTCTATTCAAAATGATGAGGGGAAAAACATCCTAAAGATGATGATAGTGTGTTTCATATCACTCACATTGCTACGCTTTGCATTTGGTTCAGGAAAGTTTGTTTAAGCATTCAACTCTGTTCCCCGCAAGCTCAACATAGTGAAAACACAACATAGTTGACTATTTTCCGCTGAAATAAGCTTGGAATAATTTGAGCAAGGGAGAAACAGCCTATTTTACAACAATTTCACTGGATATATGTGACTGGAAGCTTTTTCATTACAAGGCGTGGTGGTTAAGACTGTTGTAAAGGAATTGGAAAGAGGTATGACTCCATCCTAACTGATATAAAACCAGACTGACTGTGTGCAAAGCAACAAAAAATTACTTTCAGAAGCTCTGTAGCTCTAGACTCTTTAACAAATAAACAACACCACACGAATTAAAGAAAATGGAGAACACATTTTGGAGAGATGTGTAGTGAATTCTAACCACACAGACCTCAACTTAACGTTGTCTTTGCATTTTAAATTAGAGATGACCTTGTGAACTGAGATGACCGTACAACTACAAAATCATTCCCTAATCAAAAACCGTGTGTCAACACTGGTATCCGTGCCATGCTAAAGGCACGGACTCAAGCATTCAACTCCGGCAGCATGGACAATTATAAGAAATCCCGGTCTGATCTCAGGAAGGCAATAAAAACTGCAAAAAGCCAATTCAGACTCAAAGTAGAATCTCTCTACCAGGGCTCCAATACCAGGAACATGTGGAGTGGTCTGAGAACCATCACTGACTATAAAGGCAATACAGGTAGTATGGGGGAAGTGCCGGTTTCTCTCCCAGAGGAACAGAACTCTTTCTATGCTCGCTTTGAGAACATCATCCCTGGCATGGACACTCAAATGGACCAGGACGGCTGCCCTTTACAAATGACCAGGTCAGACGTCTGTAAAGCCCTAAAAAGGATTAACACCCGCAAGGCTCCTGGACCAGATAACATCTCAGGCCGTGTTCTCAAGATCTGCACAGACCAACTGGCTGATGTCTTCACTGATATCTTCAACCTATCGCTACGTAAGTCAGTGGTCCTCACCTGCTTCAAAAAGTCCATCATTGTTCCTGTGCCAAAAAAGCAAAAAGTCCTCTGCATGAATGACTACCGCCCTGTAGCACTCACACCAATCATCATGAAGTGCTTTGAGCGGCTAGTTAAAACACACATCACAGACTCCATGCCTGCAACACTTGGCCCGCTACAGTTATAGACATAACCTATAGACATAACAGATCTACAGAGGATGCCATTGCTCTGACCCTCCACTCCACACTCTCTCATCTGGACAAGAGGAACACATATGTGAGAATGCTGTTCATTGACTACAGCTCAGCCTTCAACACCATTGTGCCCCACAAGCTGGCGGTTAAGCTCAGGGATCTGGGTCTCGACCCCACTATGTGCAGATGGATCCTGAACTTCCTGACGGGCAGACCCCAGGTGGTGCGGATGGGCAACACCACCTCCTCCTCACTGACTCTCAGTACTGTCTCCCCAGGGCTGTGTGCTGAGCCCGCTCCTGTACTCTCTCTTCACCCACGACTGCATGGCAACCCACGTCTCCAACACCATCGTTAAGTTTGCTGACGACACCACCATCATAGGCCTGATCTCTGACAACGACGAGTCAGCCTATAGAGATGAGGTAAGGTCACTGACTTCGTGGTGTCAGGAAAACAACCTCCAGCTCAATATCAGCAAAACGAAGGAGATGTTTGTTGATCACAGGAAGCAGCGGCGGGGAGACCACGCCCCCATACACATCAATGGGTCTGCAGTAGAGAGAGTTCACAACATCAGGTTCCTCGGGGTCAACATCAGTGATGACTTGACCTGGTCTCATCACTCTAACATCTTGGTGAAGGAGGCCAGGAAACGGCTCTTCTTCCTACGCCGATTAAGGAGATTTGGCATGGATTCCAGGATACTCACCAACTTCTACAGATGCACTATCGAGAGTATCCTGTCCATCTGTGTCACCGCCTGGTATGGCAGCTGCACCGCCCTCGACCGTAAAGCACTTCAGAGGGTGATTAAAACAGCAGAGCGCATCACAAGGTCTGACCTGCCATCCCTGCAGGTTCTCTACACAGACAGGTGTAGGAGGAGGAGCAATCAAATCACTACAGATCCCAGCCATCCATGCCACGGACTGTTTACCAAGCTGCCGTCAGGCAGAAGGTACAGGAGTATTCAGTCCAAAACAAACAGGCTACGGGACAGTTTCTTTCCTCAGGCCGTAAGGCTGCTCAATTCAGGAACCCCTCTTCCCTTCCATCCATAGTCCATGCACACCTGTCACTTTATATCATGCTCATCTGCCAATCATATCATGCACACCTGTCACTTTTACATTGCACTACGGTTGTACAGTTGTATAGTTATTATTATTGATCCATGTTTTTTGTATAGTGTTATTATTGATAGTTTGTGTTATCTTCTTATTTTTATATTATAATTATTGTTACTTTTTTAACTTTTAAGTGCACTGTCGGGAGTAGGAAAACCAAGCATTTCATTGCCATAACTTGTTATTGAAAAATGTCAAATAAACCTTTTGAACTTGAAAGAACTAAGCTGTAGATCGCAAACCATGAATTGGCCTGGCCAAGCTATAACACAAAAGGCACACTGAATGTTAACTGCCAGAAAAGTTGAAACAATTGGACAAGCTTGCATGGGAATGAAGCACGTCCTTTCTTTCAGATAAATATGGATAGGAATTACACGGACACTGTCCAGCCGGGATAAACACTTTGGATCCGATGAAGACCTCTGGTCCGAGGCCCATCCCTATCACAGCATCCGCTCCTGTGTGTTTTGAGGGCGAGCCAGGGACAGAGGACATAGGAATGAGCACGGATCACCACAGACGGGACTCATTAACTGAACCCCTGACAGCTACCGCTGACGAGCTGCCTCATGAAGTGGGGACTTGCCAACAGCCCGTTGCGGACTTAGCCGACGGGGCGTTCCCGGGGGAGGGGCGTGCCAGCGGTGAACGGGTGTAGAATTGGAATGCAGCCGTTATGTCCGTCCAAACAACTCACCCTCCTCAGGCGCCGAGCTCTCGGCAGAACTGTCACCGTCGGAGCTGCCGGATGATGCCGCTTTACGCGCCTTCTTCTTAGCGGCCTCTTTCTTCTTCTCCGTCGTAGACGGTTTCCCTGGCTTGGATTTCTTTTTGACTTTAGGTCCTCCGGCCGTCCACTGTGTGGAAAACAGACCCATAATACCAGATGTCAGGAACTGTCTTAGTGCTTTTGTTCCCCACTAGCTCGTGCCACAACTGAAAGTGATGGCACCCGGGACATTAAGCCCAGAGTAGCACTTAATACGAAAGACCGGGAAACACGAAGGTCAGAACGTAAGGAGAGACACTATAACATACCTCATCGTCACTGTCTGAGGTCTCTGAGTCTGAGGAAGCGGCAGGTTTGCTGACTGGCTGTTCATCCTGCTGGTCATCAGAGTCCACCCTCTTCCTCTTGGTGGCCAGAGACAGGAGCTCCTAAAGGTCACAAGGGAGGACAACAAACAGCCAAGCTAAAGCATGAGCATGTCGTTACAAAGACGACGGCAGTTCAAAGCATGATGAGTGAGTGGGTGAGTGAATAAACATAGTATAAAAAGTTCATACACTAAAACAGACAAAACACAAAGGAACAAATCAGTTAAAATAGTCAACAGCATGCATTGACCTAGGCAGGATAAATCCTAAAAGACTTTTTCGGCTGACAGCTAAGTGTGTACATGGTGCATTAGGCCTACTTGATGTGCTTTGAGTTTTGTTTGCATGTTCTACAGTCATTAAAATATGGAGGGGATGGGTCTGGAAATGTATTATATTTATATCAGCGTCCTTTTTAGGCTTTGTGATATCCCTAACAACAATGGCAGAGGTGGATGAATAGTAATGACTCATGTCGTAGCTACAGAAATTAACATTTTGTATCAGATCTGAGATGCATTCTTTAGACTTTCACTGAAGCAACAGTTGATATCTTGAAAATGTTCTACACTGCAGATTCTCTCCTAGAAAACAGTTTTTATTACAAAGATCCGAAGTGATCGACAATCTGTGAACACGCGTTTAGTGATTTTATGAAATTAATGTCCCACATAATATACTGGCTTCAGGATGGCTACATTCGTGGAATTGTCTTGTTTGGATAGTTTCTATCCATATTCAGTACAAATGTTACACTAATACTGTTAGAGAAGTATGTTCCCAAAGTGAGGGGGGCCAATAGCCTAGTGTTCAGAGCATCCAACCAGTAATTGAAAAATGCCCTTGAGCAAGACAGTTAACCGTAACTACTCCAGGTTGCCGTAGAAATGGGTGATCCCATAGCTGCGACCCCACAGCCGAGGGTGCCTCAAGGAGAGCTGGATAATCCTCATATGACAACATGTACAATACACCTTGTGTGAAATACCACAAATATAAGCACTTAAACTGGGAACAGACAAAGGGTTTTTGCGTCACAGTTTCTGCTTTATATATATCAAAATGTATGTTCTGGTTGGGTGCCTGGCAGTTTATACCATTTAGGAAACCTGCAATGATGCAACAAGACCCTCTGCCTTCAGTTAACCTTAAAAAAAAAAATCCAAATGAAATGAAATGTGTTATGACAATTTGATCAGCAAACCAGAAATATCTGAAATACTGTTACATCCAAAACAGTAAATTATGCTTTTTCAGGTAATTAAAAAATGGCAACATTTTCAAAATGATAGTTTGTGTTCAGCCGAATAGATTCTTCTAAACCAGTGTTTCTTAATCCAGGTCCTGGGGACCCAAAGGGGTGCATGTTTTTGTTTTTGCCCTAGCACTCACACACCTGATTCAAATTAAAGAATTGATGATAGGTTAATTACGTCAATCAAGGGTGTAAGCGGTAGGGCAACATTTGAATCAGGTGCTAGGACAAAAACAAAACAAATAAAACAATGTGGCCTTAAAAGGTCCTCTTAAAATCTCCAACCTATATAGCCATAAGGACAGGTCACCCCTCAGTCTGGCTCCACTCTAGGTTTCCTTCTGGGTTCCAACCTTGCTAGGGAGTTATTCCTAGCCACTCAACTAAAGTTTGTTGTAGTTCCTTGCTCTTTTGGGGTTTTAAGCTGGGTATCTGAATAAGCACTTGGTGGCAATTGCTAATGTAAAAACGTATTTACTTGACTGACGGGTTTAAACCTCACCCAACAGGTACAATAGTACTATGCATCAAATGTTTTTACTGATATTTTTGTCAATATCGTGATACGAACATTGTAATTTTGTGTGCTAAAATGACGTCCATAACGCTGGAATAACCCAAACATATCTCTGTCTAAATTTGTAGCAATGTTTGTAGTTAGGTAGCTGACTAACAATGATAATGTATCGTTTGTATAATTATAAAAATAAACCTTTGATTTATCAGGCCGAACTGTTTGTTAGTAACATCAGTATGACAAATTAGCTGCTAGCAAATCAGTCATAAGAGGTTTAATATCTAACAACTTAAGAAACATGGCTAGCTGCAACTTCATTGTCGATAGTGAGTTGACGATACCTCTACGATTGACATGTTTAATAACACAACATTGACAGAAGCTTAACATGACAGGCGATCATGCAACACATTCCTCCAACGCTAACTTTAGCTTGATGATTAGCTGGCTAGCTAGCTGTTGTCAACACCAAAATAGAACTTTAGTTGCGCCCATTACGTAACACAGCAGGATATAACGTTCTAAATCCGCATGTATCTCATTGCATTCTTTCATTGCCAAAAGATCACAACACATTTAGATTATTGCTGCCAATAGCACATACTGGGACGAAATAAAGCCAATTAAACGTTAGGCCTATTGCGCGGTGTTTTCCTCCAAACTCAAGGCACAATTTGCTAGCTAAGCAAGCTAACGTTAGCTAACTAACAAACCTAAGCAGTTCTTATCCAGTTGTCAAATCCGCGGCGCGAGCGTGAAACACACTGAAACCAGACAAGTTGCTTTCTTACCTGATCCAAATTATCATCGCTAGCGCTGTCTTCAGAGTCCGAATCGATAACGACTCGACCTTTCCGCTTCTTTACATTCACCATGATTAGTTAGCTGGCTAGCTGGGCTAACTCGGTGTGGTCGTCCGTGTGTGTTGTTGAACACGAGCGAAACGGCGGTAGCTAGCTAGCTTCGTCCGCAGTCATCCACACAAAGGCGCTAGAGTACCACTGAGCATGCGCCTCGAAATCAAGCGGTCCGAAAAACTAGTGGAACCAAATCGTCCAGGCGTGATTTTAGGGAGGGCTTAAATCTGGACGGACCACAACCTTGGACTCTTCATTGGACGTGTTTGCGAGGTTTACTTTCTTTAGTCATGATTATACATTATATGTGTGTTAGTTAGATCAAACAAATACTGTTTCATGTATTTTTACAGTGTGAGTGATGAATGTAGCTACATTGGTCCGTTCTGAATATTTTAATGCCACAGAACCAACCGGCAGAATTAGCTGGCTAGGGGAAGCCATCACTTTAGATCAGCTAGTCGTTGGGTAAGTAGATGGAGTTTACTCCTTCGTATAGTCAGAAACAACGGAGGCTTTTGTCGCGACTACTAACCAGACCTAGCATTTCGTGTTCCACCATGTTAATGTGGTCACGTTTAATGTGGCTGTAATTATTTCAGCACCCTGGCTTGCACGTTTTATTTGGTCGTCTTGGCAATCATTACTTGACTCTTTCTGCTTATGCCAAACAGTTAGACGAGAGCAGACCAGGACTGTTTACAATGGCCTTGCCAAGAGCCACATCTTTCACCCCAGCAGTGAGGTTACTGGGCTCCTGCTACAAACAGACGCCCGTCGTCCCTCACCTGTCCGCTGGATGGAGGGACATATCGGGGGGAGAGTACAGGCGACCAGGCCAACCACGATACAACACCCCCATATGGAAACGGTTTGACTTCCAAAAAGGAGTGCAGGGGATGCAGAAGCATTTTACACTGCTTAAGGAGGAGTTTTTGAGCCGATGGATTGGACCGGAGGGGAAGCCGCTGGTTGAACACATGCTGGAGCAGACCCGGGTGATCTGGGAGTTTAGAGGGCCAGAGAGCCTGGACCAGTGGACAGTGTCTTCCGACCGTGAGATCGGAGGAAGGAGTGAGGCATATCTGAAGCTAGGCAGGAACAATACTACGTGTCTGCTGTATGGAACCCTCTGCTCAGTCCCCCCCAGGGACGGGGAAACGCGCTATAGTGGTTACTGCACAATGCGCTCCAAACCACCCAAGGTGAGTAACTGCCTGGTTGTCACTGAGGTTATGCTGAATGAGGAATTGTGAATAATACAGACTGGCACAAAGGCTAGTCTTCCCTCCCCAGTAAGTCTGGACAGCTGCCAAACAATGTGCTTGTTCTTCCATGAGTTCCATGCTATTAGTCTGACACTTTTGGTTTTCCTCTCTCCCTTTACAAGGATATTAACCCTGTCCTTGGAAGCCTGAATTTTTGAAGAACGACTGCCACATAAGACAGTCAATCCCGAAACATAATGTTCATGAAAACTTTTTTTTTGTCTAGGGTTCGTTCGATAGTAAGAAGCATTATGATTGGACGAGCTTCAACACCCTGCACCTCCGCATCCGCGGTGACGGGCGTCCGTGGATGATCAACGTGGGAGCTGAAACCTACTTCTCCCACCAGAAGGATGATATGTACAGCTACTTCCTTTACACGCGCGGTGGACCTTACTGGCAGGACGTTAAGGTACAGCAAAGCAAAATCTTCCACGTGTGATTTTCAGTTTGGATGCCATGCCAACTGATATCCCACAAAACTGGGCTGGTTTGAAAGCTGCCTTGCAGATTAAAATGTATTTGTGGTGTGTGGCTGGTATTTGGGCTACTGCTAAATTGTATCACATCCATTTGACTTTGACCTGGTGCTTACTATCAGGCAGGCTTCTTCTGAGTGAGCTGTAGGAAGCAAAGCAGAGGGCTGGAGGAATGTGTGTTTGTGTGTGTAGATGGTTTTGGGGCACCTGAGTTAAAGAGCAGCATTAGCACTTTGCACACATGACCAGTAATGTTGTGTCGAAACAGTTATTTACTGCAAGACATTTTTTAGGTAATATTCAAGTTTGGTATAAGCTGGGCATTTGTACCAGACCTGGCAGTCCTGGTGGTTTCTTTTCATTTGAGTACTGAAAGGTCACCAGTGATTGGGGTCCCAAACAACATATATTAATTAGCCAGAGTAATATGTGTTTGTTGTGGGCATGATGGGAAAACCAGATCGGGCACCAGATTAAGTACAAGACTAATATGTGGTTACTCCTTTACAGATTCCTTTCTCCAAGTTCTTCCTCTCCAGTCGTGGTAGGATACAAGATGATCAACATCCTCTCTGGTTGGACAAGGTGCACTGCTATTCAATGTGTTTCTGAATTCAGACTTAACAGGATTTGCCATTGTCAATTACGTCTCCATGTTTTTTTTGTCCCAGTCCCCATCCACACAAGGCCTTTTTGCCTCCTGCTCTCCAAAGAGATATTAGATTGTCAATCTGGAATCTACCTGCGTTAAAAATGTTTAAGAGCATCATAGATCTTATGGCAAAGTTAGATTTCCAAACAAATTCACAGGCTGTACTGGGGTATGGAAACAATCTTTCCTCATTTAAAGCAATGCAACTGGGCCAGATAAACTATTACTTTGTGTGTGATAACTGGGTTAAAGCTTTCATCCAGATATTGTCGATATGTCAATGAGCATTTAATTCCGTCAAACTCACAGAAAAGTATTTTGTATTTGACCTGCCAAACAACATTTTGAAATAATGACAAAGCAGTCAAATTGTCAATATTCAACAAAGCATTCACAAGGCTAATTTAAATAGGTGCCAACTGGAAATTTAGGGACTTTAACATCCTTATCAAGTAGAGGGGTGTGGTTACTGTGAAAAACACCATCTTGTTGGGAGTACATATACTGCATTATTACCAAGACAAATGTCTTAAAATCAAACTGTGCACTCAGGATTTACATTTTTATTTTGCTGAGCTTTCGGTCATCTGACCATCATCACATTGGATGCCCAAAAGCTCAGCAAAATCAAGTTAATTGTATTGATCCTGCGTGGGCAGAGATTCTCATTTTAAACCTACCCTTTATGATCTTGTATCATATCTACAGTCCTGTGTGTGAAGGATTCTCTAAACAAACTAATGTAAAAAAAATTTAAAGAATGTCTTTTATAGAAACACGAGCCAGTTACTTTAAGTGAAACTTTAAATGTGAAACTATTTTTCTAAGTTGTAATGCCTTGTCTTGGGTTTTAGATCAACACCGTTGGATTCACATTGGGTGATAAGGCCGATGGGGCGTTTCAGCTGGAGATTGATTTTGTAGCAGTGTGTAACGACCGGGCCCACACAGAGCAGTTTGCCTATGAAGCGTACAAGAGGAACCCCGAAGTCTAGACGGGAACAAACACCCTTCCCAAACCCCCCAATGAAGAGCTCCAGTGTTTCAGAAAAGGCCTTTACTACCTGTATTTACATTGGCTTTTCTTGGTAAAAAAAAATAATTTTATACACAAACAATCCCTAATGAATTAAAATGATCACTGTACAAAATCTTGACTCACACAATGAACAACATGTAAATGTGTGTACTATACTATGTTATTAAAAGCGATATCTAAAAATCAAAACATGTTCAAACTGAATGTACTGAAAAGAACCATGAAGAGAAAAAGGACAGGTAAAGCACAACTATTTTGTCAAAAGGAGACAGGAAAAAGCAGGTCTGAAATGACAGGGTTCAAAATTAACAGTATCAAAGTCAAGAATAATCAGTTCATGACAAGACCTCGTCTTGCTCCAAGTATCTTCTCTTTCTTCTGCTTACGGTCTTGAGTTTGTTTTGTCCTTCTTTCCTCCCTGGAATTAAAACAAAGTAGAAATGAACACAAGTGGCTATGCAAGCTAACCATTCTGACAGAAAATACTTAAAAAAAAAAAAAATCTCAATTAGGTCTTTGCATGATTTCTCACACCAGTTCTCGACAGAGGACAACATAAGTAACTAAAGGTTAACAAACAGCCCGGAATTCAATTAGTTTGTTCCCGTGCATCACCTGGTCTGAACCTGATGCTGCTTGTAGTTCTGATGGGAAGCGACCGCCTGAGACTGGCCTGCCACAGACTGGTCAGATGTGTTTTCTTTGGTCACACCGAATGGCTTCAGCTTCCCTATACAGGCAGACAAGAAACTTTTATAATGAACTATGAGAAGTAACATGCATCCTCCTGTGGACAGCCAGGTTAATTCTGAATGGTGACCTGCATCTTACCCTTATGAGGCTTATAGGAGAGAGGCTTCGAGAGGCTGGCCTTCAGGTCAAAGTTGGCCTTCTTGTTGGTTCCAGGAGTGTTGGAAAGCACACTAGAGTTTGCATTAAACACAAAGGCTGGGGGGAAAAAAATAAAGAGACAGTAATGGATCCAGTCAATACAGTAGTGCATAGAAATGACTACACAAAAACCATATTCTGCATAACCTAGATGAAGCAACATGCAGGTACCAGGTGTCTTTGTGCTGGAGAGGACAGACGTCTTGTTGACCTCGGGGTTCCCTCCCACTCTAGTCTCTCTCCCTGGGGTGATGAGGTCCACTGGCTGTGACCGGCGTGATGGTGTCTTTACCATGGACCTCTTGTGCTCATTATCCTTAGTTGCCTGAGAGAACCTGCACACAAACCAACAGTAAGCTGGACATTTTCCCCCCCTCAACATGTGAAACAACGTTGACAAAACGTGACATTCTGCATGGTTCTGATACGATGCGAACATTCCTTGCAAAAACAATGGCAATTAAAACATCTCAGAAGTCAGGAATGTTGTTTGAATGTCTCACCGAACATTGATCCTGCGAGTGGACAGGACGGTGGGTCTGAAGGGGATAACGGTGTCCTTCTGGACAGAGTTACTGGCAGAGGCTTGGGTCTGTCTGCGTTTGTCTGTAGCTGGTTTACCGGCAGAGAGCCGGGTAAGTCTGCGCTTGTCCGTGGTGGCAAGCTTTTGGAATGCTGGACTGAACAGGGAGGCACGGCTTGAGGTTGAGCTCTGTAAAACAAAGAGTCATCACAATGATCATCCCTTTTCAAATAGTCGTCCGATTTTAATTTTAAAAGTATCAATTTCTTTTTTTTATTAACAACTGAAAACAAAAAACTCAGAGAGTGCAACTTACTGCTACGGCTTTTTCTTCAGTTGGTTTCAAAAGGGTCTTATCTGAAAGAACCTGAAGAATACAGGCATTTCAGTATAAATGACAAAAAAAGCAGCTCTGAATAAACATCCAGACCTTCATTATACACAATATAGACTAACCTTCAATTCTTTTACTGAATTTCTGAACAAATCAATTTGTTTAGTCTTCCTTTCCATGTAAGAGTCAATGGACTCCAACCTTTTAAAATGTGCCTCATGGAGTTTTTTGAAGTCTAAAATAGAAAGTGCAGATTAATATCTTTTCAGACTTTGAAATGTTCTTAGCATTTGCACAAACAATTGTTACTAACTAGGCGTAGTAGGTTTCAGCATATTCCTCTTCAGAAGCCCCTCGTGACGAGGGATTTTTCCTACTGGCTTCACCACCTTTTGCTCTTCTCCTGTTCAAATAAGTAAGAGTATTAAACCAAAAGTCAAGGTTTAAGTAGTCCACAATTTCATTTACCCGAAGCTACAAAGAGTCAACAAGTGATCCTAGTCTGACGCACCTTTCTCGAACGTCACCGCTAGGGCCGCGTCTTTGTGTCCAGGTTGTCTCTCTGCGCTGGGCTCCTGTGACTGGTCTTCAGGGCCAGTAGCAGCTGACCCGCCCACACCAGAATCATTAGTAGCAGACAATCTCCTTCTCTTGACACTTTGTTGGTCAACAGTTGTTTCAGCCACCTCCTCTACAACCTAAAACATCACTCATTTAGTTTTCCATTTCTCTGCAAATGCCATGCAAGCACATGCTTGTTTGACATTCATACAAATAAACCAGTACATGAAACACTTCTTGGTCATGTTTAGTAATAAGTCGCCATGACCAGGAAAACTCCATAACAGCATTTCCCAAACAGTGACTCCATCACATAATGGTGACTACTTGTAGTACCTAGGTCTGAAGTAGACAGAATGTGACAAATGCATTGGTCCTTTCAGTGTCATGGAGTACGTGATGTTTAGGCAAGATCAAAATGTTCGTAATATACCTCCGCTGGGGTAAATGGTGCGCTGGCCAGCTCGCATTCTGGTTTCTCATCTTCAAGCTCCTTTCTCTTCTTTGTTCGCCCTTTACCACGGCGTTTGGTCACAAACTCCT
Organism: Esox masquinongy; assembly: GCA_016801175.1. NCBI lineage: Eukaryota > Metazoa > Chordata > Actinopteri > Esociformes > Esocidae > Esox > Esox masquinongy. The sequence goes on from JACXGI010008984.1 coordinate 13,622, forward strand.
GAACTGGACGTTTCGGTGAAAGTTTATCCTGTGTTGAATTTTCATCCTGTGCAGCAATGCCAGCCTCATCTCCCTGCTAAAAATACACAACCAGAGGTGTTTCAAATAACTACAAACGTACAATGTAAAACAGACCTAGCTAAAACATACAGTAACAAAGCAAGTTGAGGAGAAATCAAAACCTAGCAAAAGACTATGTACATTGAATGTGTGGTCATTTGAACAGAAAAGTGGACGAGAGACTCCAAAAAAACGTACGTCCACTGCTGGCACATCTTGCTGCAGTTGCTGAAGCTGAAAGTGGTCCTTGAGGACCTTAATAAGCTTATCAGCCTGTGTAACGGACACAAAAAAAAACAGTTAGCTTGGTAAATTGCTGCATAACAAACCAATAATATAGTAAGCTAACTAATTGACGTAGTTAACTGCTAGAGCACCTAACCACCAACACAAACAAAAAAACAGCATGCGTTTTCATTTTACAACCAACCTTCAGTTTTGAGGCTTTGATCCCAACATCCTTCGCAATACTGCGTAATTCGGCATACTTCATGGAATCTAAATCCATAACTTTTTTTTACTTAAATCAAATTTGATTGCTACTGGAACACGTTTCACAAACAACTCCCGTAAATTTGAATCAGTGACTACAGTTGATGTATTTGTCGCGCCGGACGGTTAAAATGCATAGGTTCAAAAATCTGGAGTATAAGCGATTTGATTGGCTGGTGGAGGTACTTGGAAGTACCTCGCAACCAATCAAATTTATTTTAAATAGGCACCTAGGAAAATTATCCTCTAGATGGCGGTAAAACCACGACAAAATCCCAACCAAAGAAAACAATTAAAAGTAGAGATTTCGCGGAAGTTCAACAAAGTAATACTTTAAAGAAAATAAGAGAAAATGTTCGAGTCATTTGAGTCGTGCGATACCGATGACCAAAAGCTGGTAAGTGAGTCAGAGAACCAAGCCATCGTCGACAATCCCTTGACCTTCCACTGTGGACAATGCAACGCTGTGTGGGCTGACTCCAGAGGACTATGTGGAGAGGCACCATGTGTCAACTCTCTCATTTGTCTAAGTAAGTTGATTTATCACGATATCTTCAGTAGTTAGTCATTTTTTACCTGTTTATTATTTGTCATTTTACAGTTACTTAGTTATTTTCCTAGCTAACAGTGTGTCGAACTGAAAAGACAATTCTGTTGGCACTGTCAAAGCCGGGTGAAGTCTTAAGGGTTAGAGCCCACAGCGCTTCCATTATGGGACAAACACGCTAGCTAGTAGCTGTTAAAAAGGTCCATACCCCTTGAAAGAGGCATGCTTACAGTAGTCCTTACACTAGTCTTGCCCGGTCTTTTATCCCAGTAGAGTGCCCACAGCGAGCGGTAAAAGGACCACAGTCACACACCACCAATCGCGGTTTAAGTTACGACCCCCCCCCTAAATGCTAATTTAAGTAAATAAAAACGTTAAAAAGAAAAGAGGTGTAGGAAATATTAATGTATTAACACAGGGATAATACATATAGTACACAGTGGGATGAAAAAAAATAATTAAAATGGCACCTCTATCCGATGACCCTTTCCAAAGGCCATTTGATCAATTGCCAACATGCGTTATTCTAATTTTGCTACCAATATAGCAGTTGAGAGGATATGTATTGAGGGGATCATGAACTAGTGACCCTGTGGCTACACTAGATAGTTGTCCTACTACATCCTAGGCCCTTCAGGGCTACACGTGAATGTGTAGGTTAAAATGTAGTTGCAATGGAAAATATGACAACTATTAAACCTAGATGACTTTGTTATTAAGGTCGCACAGCTAAATATTTAGGTTCAAATGTGAGTAAAATGGGTGCACCGTAGAGCCCTGTCCTTTCAGAATCGCTGAGTTTATGACGTGCACTCGTGGTGAACACAATACATGCCCAACAACCGTATACTCGGTCGCAGGGACTTCAACCTACAAATTTACTAGTGACTTGTTTCAGGCTGATTGTCCATGCAGTAACCATGACGATTTGTGCTGAAGTTCAGACATATAACGTTTATAAACGTCAGAGGTTGTAGGCAGAGTTATGCTCTACACACAGTGATTGATTGATGTAATCTGTTCTCAGAGGTAACCCAGGATGTGTCCATCAAGGGGGAGCTGGAGTCCAGACGAGAAGGCCCGATGGCTGCATGGTAACGTCAAGGTTTTATTACGGCTAATCATACCGTACGTGCATGCCCGGATCCAGTCCAGAACATCTCCTAGGTCCGGTAATCACCCTTCATTCGCATTCCAGTTCTTACAATGCTCTGCACTGCTCCGGCTGTCGGCGCTTCATAGGAGTAGTGCTCTACTCAACACCGCCTCACCTGGCCGCGCTCCGCTCCCTCTTTCTCCTCAAGAAGGACAACATGTACTGGTATGTAGTTAGCCTACGGCTACTCTTTAGTTGAGCGCTAGCGATTTAGTTCGTATGGCACCCTTGAAGCGTCCTGCGTGGCAGTGCTGTGGAGGTCATTGTCGGTTTCCCTGCCGTTAACAGAAACGACCGCTCAGATTCCGGTGGTGAGGGATAACTGTCAATGTTTGTCTTCACCCCACACTTTTAGCTACATTTTCAAAATTGGCCAAATGGTGAAAGCCTCTACACTCAACTTCAACACTCAAAGACCGCTAAAGGAACGTATAAGTGAGGTAAGACGAATTTCATGATTGCTTGTTCACACCCCTACTCTGACAGTTAATATTGGGTTCAGTATGAATTTAATCAATTAATTCAGCAGTAAAACGTCTATTGCAAACAAGTAGTTGAAAAATGATAAAACTGATAAGCAGCACAACTTAATTTGTTATAGTTGTAGATTTTAAATTCAAATTAGCCCCTGAATTTACTTAATTTAAATTGACCCCACCATGACCTATTTTCCAGCTGAAACAGCTCATCCAGGAAGTGGAATGTAATCTTGACAATGTGTCAGCTGTGATGGAGGACAGCTGCATGGATGATGTGACCACCTCATCTGTCCAGTAGTCAAATGATCCTACGGACTCGTCCATCAGAGCAAACAGCTGTGAAACATTTTGAAACTGTAAAAAAAACCATTTATTTGACAAGTTTAGATTGTAGCTGTTTTGTTCTGGACAGTCATTAATCAACTGCACTTTATTCTCATTTTATTTGTTCTGTGTTTGCATGAAGGTCCTTCAGCCTGGGAGCTAGTGCGCTGCCATACCACTGCTTTTCATGTAAAATAAAAAAACATTAAAGATTTTTTTTTTTTTAAACTTAATAAAGGTGTGTGTGCGTGTGTGGGGGGGTTCTATCATAATAAAGCTTTTTAAAAGTATGAGGTTTCTGTATTTTGCCTTTGACAATTCAGGTTGATGTAAGCATTGAAAATTCATGGATGATACCAGAGTTTTTGTCTCAGAATTGTAAAATGGATAACAAAGAAATATTAAGTCCTGAGTTCCCACTTAAGAACAAACGCAGGACCGTGTGTTTCAAAGGATGTATATGAATGCAACAGCCACCCAGAAACCAGTCCAGACATGTACATTGTTGGCACCATGCTTTTTATTGCTAAATTCCTGATGCAGAACTCTTTAGGGAATACAAAAATCAGACATGAGGCTCTGTCAGTCCAGCACGCCTCTGGAGTGCATAGTTAAACCACAACACACAGTCACCCAATTCTGTATAGTCGTCAGGTCATCAGTATCAACACGACACTGCCCAGACATGATGACCTAGCCCTCAGTGAGGACCACAATGCAAACGTGTCTTGGACTTCGTGTTTTACATCCGCGATGCTCTGAGCTGTGTATCTGTGTCTTGGTGTGACATTTTCAATGCAGTTTAAATTGTCAAATTAAATCAAGCCAGAAATCAATCCGGAAAACTCCACTAGTTGTCATTGGGCTACGGAATGCAATAACAGGCCAAACTCTCATACTTTCAGAGTATGATCGACATTTTACATCAAAGCCATTTGATGAGAACATGCGAAAAAGTGCTCATAATGTAGCCACCGCAACATCAGCCAGCCACCTATTTTTAAACGTCTCAGTAATACCACAGAGGCACAATATTTCAGTGTCATAGCTCTATTGATCAGTACATTACTAAGTGGATTATTGCATGCAATACATGTCATTTAATCATGCATAATCTTTTCTCCATGCGTTTATACAGTTTAAATGATCAATACATTTGTAATAAAAACATTTCAAACATGATCAATAAATTCTACAGCTACATACCCTAGCCATTGTCACAGTATGGCTAGGGTATGTATTCCAAACAGGAGGATGGTCATGAATTGATAAATGCTTCACAGCATTGGTTCAGTCGTTCAGCTCTATTGCATTCAATTATTTGGAAGAATGCATAAAAACACAGCCATGTAAACATACACGCTAGTTCGATTGATACAGACAATGGTGCAACACGTCGACAATGTAAAACGAGGCATTCAAAGAGGCCACCTGACAGAACATGAACAGAAGTGGTTCAAACAGAATGCCTCTGGATCTGACACTGCATCACAAATGGCACGTTATTCCCTACGTGGTGCACTAGTTTGAGGCCCTGGTCAAAACTAGTGCACAAGTACCATCTGGCACAGTGAGCGACTTTCCCCACAACGGACATATTCTGTCAATCCAAAATACAGCCTTCACGCATTTTGAGATGAGTGCTACTAGAGATCCTGTTGAATGTTTTACTTGGAACATACTGTATTGTACCAGAGTACTGTATACAATACTCACCTCCACACATAAGGTTGATTATATAGCTACTTTTATCCTAAAACAAATATTTAAAACAGATAAAATACCCTGAAAATACATTAAAATCATGCATAATTGTTATATTCCTTCTAAAGTTTCTAATCAAATACATGTTTTTTTATTTTAATAAATATATTCAGATAAAATTGCATTCCAGAATATGAAGTACTAATTAGCATTAAAGTATTCTCATTCTGGTTAACCATTAACACACTGGATGTCAATGAGTCACATCTGGTGTTCGGTGTTAACTTCATAGATCATCGACAGTGTTGGACAGGGTGGGCAAACAAAGAGCCACACCCCAGATCTGGCCTATGACCCATTAGGAGATCCAAATAGAAATATCATGATCAAAATAATAAACTAATAATCCTTTCTCCTCAAAAATATTTTGTGAAAAATGAAAATAAAACAAAAATCAGGCCACCCTTGAACATCTAAAACTACCTAGGATGTTTGAACTCTAATATGGACCTATACATGTCCAGAAAGCAGCCTTCTGTTGGATTTGAAAAACAGCACCAACTGCTTGTGCCACAAAAAGTTTGCCCACCCAGGATCTAGATATTAGTACTAGATCATTTTCTCCGGTTATCTCCGAAAAGCTAGAGAGTTATATCAATCTCTACAATTACCTCATTAGTAAGCAAGCATCACTAGCTACCTTTCATGCATGGCTAGTTAAAATTGGCACCACAGACACAGTCCCTCTAAATAAGCTAATTAATGCATATGAAGACTATACAATATTTCTTAATGGAAGACATTGGTGATTTTGTTGTTTTCAAACAACTTGTCACTTGTTCATACATATTGAGATCAACATGACAGGCAATCGGATACCATATTGCACATATCCCGGGTCAGCCTGGAATCCAGAAGTGTTCGGAGCTAACATTCAACGCGTTACACCCATAGCAGTATGTTTGGCAATGAGTAGCAAGGGGTAGAATGTTAACACAAACAGACTGGTTAACCAGACTAGGAAAGGACCACAAATATTGCTAAACAAAACAGAATCTAATGAAATAATGTTATCAGGAGCAAAACACATTTATCCAACCCTACCTAAATCTATCCCCATCTGCTTCCCTGCGTCATTTACACACCCTCCAATGTTATGTTATGAAAATGATGAAGATGGAATGGGTGAAATTTTTTTTACATGTCCTGTGACATTTGACAAGGTACTATAAACAGTACTGTACTACCGTGTGGTTTGCTCCACGGCAACATACAGCATAGATCTACAGTATAATAGATCTGTATGGCCAGGGTTAGTGTAGTGTGTCTTTACACCGGTGTAATCATGCAGGTTGATCATCCACGTTACCCCTATGCTCTTTCATTTCACTGTTACAAAACAGAACGTAACCTCACAAGATCTGGATGGTCTTGTGAGGCTAGCTCATATCATATAGAAAAGCATCAACAACTGTAATGGTTAAAAACACATCTATGAGGTAGAAGGGCAATAACAGATTTAGTCTGTATCTATACATCTATTTTGTTAGAGATCAATACTACTCAGACAAACCCTGTACTGCATCAGTGTACGGTCTGGAACACAACGTTACGGGGCTAAAAGAGGTCTTTGCTACAGTTTGCAGTGTCTAACATGTGTTGTAGAGGTTGTCAAGTTTAGAAAAGGGATTTAGGGAAAACAAACAACCAAGTCCACATTTGGAACCTCACCTACATTTTTTAATTATGTTAAATTGCCTTGTTCTGGGATCCATTACTGATCTAGGATCCATTACAATTACATTCATCGTGGTGTAGAACAGGAGTGTTCAGTGACGCGAGTTTCTAACTAATTAGTGACCCTAAAGCAAGCCCCCCCCCCCCAAAAAAAAATCTGGTAGGTTCCTTGTTGTATCATTATCAAAAGTGAAACCATGTTTCACAATTCTGTGTTAAAAGATTAAGAGACAGAGCCAGTCATTGACTTATCCCTCACAATGACAATGAGACAGAGCCAGTCATTGGCTTATCCCTCACAATGACAATGCGATCAGAACTCCAACCAGGTCATCAGGAGGATCAGCCAATTAATTATACTGACTTTGACTACTACTCTAAAGAAAATGCCCAGTATTTCCAAATTTCTTTGAAATATGAACTATAATAAAATGTGTTATTTCATGAAAAATGCAGGTAATACAGTTGTGCTCATAAGTTTGCATACCCTGGCAGAAATTGTGAAATTTTGGCATTGATTTTGAAAATGACTGCTCATGCAAAAAAAAAAGTATTTTATTTAAGGATAGTGATCATATGAGGGCATTTATTACCACATAGTTTTCTGGCTTTTAGCTTTTAAAATCATAATGATAAGAGAAATCACCCAAATGGCCCTGATCAATAGTTTACATACCCTTGAATGTTTGGCCTTGTTACAGACACACGCAGGTGAATTTCCCGCACCTGTGGCTTTTTAAATTGCAATTAGTGTCTGTGTATTAATAGTCAATGAGTTGGTTAGCTCTCATATGGATGCACTGAGCAGGCTAGATACTGAACCATGGGGAGCAGAAAAGAACTGTCAAAAGACCCGCGTAACAAGATAATTGAACTTTATAAAGATGAAAAAGGATATAAAAAGATATCCAAAGCCTTACAAATGCCAATCAGTACTGTTCAATCACTCATTAAGAAGTGGAAAATTCAGGGATTTCTTGATACCAAGCCAAAGTCAGGTAGACCAAGAAAGATTTCAGCCAAAACTGCCAGACGAATTCTTCAGGATACAAAGAAAAACCCACAGGTAACCTCAGGAGAAATAAAGGCTGCTCTTGAAAAAGACAGTGTGGTTGTTTCAAGGAGCACAATATGACGATACTTGAACAAAAATGAGCTGCATGGTCGAGTTGCCAGAAAGAAGCCTTTACTGCGCCAATGCTATAAAAAGCCCAATTACAATATGCCCGACAACACCTTGACACGCCTCACAGCTTCTGGAACACTGTAATTTGGAGTGATGAGACCAAAATAGAGCTTTATGGTCACAACCATAAGCGCTATGTTTGGAGAGGGGTCAACAAGGCCTACAGTGAAAAGAATACCATCCCCACTGTGAAGCATGGTGGTGGCTCACAGATGTTTTGGGGGTGTGTGAGCTCTAAAGGCACAGGGAATCTTGTGAAAATTGATGGCAAGATGAATGCAGCATGTTATCAGAAAATACTGGCAGACAATTTGCATTCTTCTGCACAAAAGCTGCACATGGGACGCTCTTGGACTTTCCAGCATGACAATGACCCTAAGCGCAAAGCCAAGTTGACCCTCCAGTGGTTACAGCAGAAAAAGGTGAAGGTTCTGGGGTGGCCATCACAGTCTCCTGACCTTAATATCATAGAGCCACTCTGGGGAGATCTCAAACGTGAGGTTCATGCAAGATGACCAAAGACTTTGCATGACCTGGAGGCATTTTGCCAAGATGAATACCACCTGCAAGAATTTGGGGCCTCATAGACAACTATTACAAAAGACTGCATGCTGTCATGGATGCTAAAGGGGGCAATACAGAGTATTAAGAACTAAGGGTATGCAGACTTCTGAACAGGGGTCAGTTATTTTTTTTCTTTGTTGCTATGTTTTGTTTTATGATTGTGCCATTCTGTTATGACCTACAGTTGAATGTGAATCCCATAAGAAATAAAAGACGTGTTTTGCCTGCTCACTCATGTTTTCTTTACAAATGGTACATATATTACCATTTCTCCAAGGGTATGCAAACATTTGAGCACAACTGTATGTTTGAAAGAGGTCCTTGTAGGAATTATCCTGGGCATTTTCCCAAACAGTCTGCTTGAAAAAAGTTTAAGATGGGTTTCTGTAGTCCCCACCCCCCATCCAATTACAAGTCCACAGCAATTGGGTGTCAATATACGGAATAGCAATATTTTAAAAGTGAGATCTTCACTGGGCAGTTACTTTAACACATAGACAGCATAAAGGGAGATTGCCGGCAAATATGCCAGACTGCATCAGATGCCTAATGATTCAGTTACAGAGATGAGACCTCTTTCTCTCTCTATGATAGAGCCTTAGAGACAACTAGGTGAGAACAGAGGGTGCGGACAGTCTTTTCTACATCCCAACATGTTCCTGGCCTGGTCCACTGTCCACTTTTTGGGGAAAGCGTAGCGCTACCCTTGGGGCCAGCATGTTGCGCTCTTGCCAACTCCCTGGGGAGCAGGTGAAGAACACAAACCGATCTGACCCCAGGCAAGAGTAGCGACTGTTGAGGTTTCGATCCATCACTGTTCAGAACAACCTCGATTATCCACTTCTGGTTTCAGCAGTTGAACTCGACAGTTGAAAGACGTTGCCTTAAGTCTGGACTTGTCTCACATGGAAAGCTGTGGTCCCGACCTTTCCTCGCACCTGGTACACATTCACAGTGCGCCTGTTTCTGGACTGTGTTCACAAATGTAAGAACAGTGTACTGACAATGTAGGTACCTATAGCTTGCTTCATAGGCTATTATTATGTTGTTATTGAAAAGAGTGGCAATTTGGTAAACTATAAAAAGAAGAATTTGCAACTTTCATATCTGCAGTAAGGGGTAAACTCACCTCATCCAACACCAATAGTCCCCACCAAGGAGGGTAGCGAGGCCCAACGAGCCAGAACGCTCACCACACAGATAGCGCACTGTTAGGGATAGTCTTATTTAGAAGCAGCCTATGGATGGCCGGACATAATATCCAATAGGAAATGAAAATATTGCTGGTGCAACATTAGCTAGCTAGCTATTGAAGTGCACAAACGACCTTACACAAATGTCAAGCAAATTAGCTTTTATGGCAAACACATTTAGAATCCCGTGCGTGGCATGAACAAAGTAAGGCAGGAACACAACCGCAATTAATAACGCTTTGTAGAGATATGAATCATAAACAGCCAGTTGTGGCTGACTATCGCAGCTACGTAAAGTAAACAAAGGGTGCCCGTCAAAAACTAATCATGAACAACCCTTACGTTTAAATACTATAATCATCATTAAGGTACTCACGGAAATTGTTCAAAGACACTAATGTCGAGGAATAATTGCTATTATTCCGGGGTTTGTAGGTCGTTGAAGGGGTCCCTTGGAGCAAAGTCCTCGGAACCCCTCTGCGCTCTCCTCGCACTGCTTTTCTACGCCATTTTTAGCCCTTATGGATACAGTAACTGGCAGCTGGATACGGGGATTGCCTGGCAGAACTGTCAGTCAAATCCCAACGACCGTCCCTCAGTTTTCGTCCCAATAATATCGCTGAAAAACCTTGCTGTGATATGGTTTTTTGCCTGTTATAGAAGTGGATTCTAAACGCACATACTTCCTAATTAGATATATCAGTAAAACATTAAGCCTTCTAAATGTACTATAAAACAAAATGTATATTTGAGCAAACATGGCACATTTTTTATTTCAATCAAATCAATACATCATTTTTCAAATTTTGTTCTAACCTTAACATGATACAAGTTCTATTTCATTTATTGTACATTTGAGTTATGCCTGATGATAATACATTTTGATTAATAAAAATGAAAAATACATCTCTACTTGAACCATTAAAGTCAATATGATGAATCAAAACTGCTGTTACCTAACATTTACAGACAGATCTACAATCACATACATCAGTGGTTCTCAAACTTTATTGGGCCAGAGACCTCTTTGTGATTACAAACACAGCAGGGACCCCCTCACAATCATAACACAAATGAGATTAAAGATGATAGTTTTACTATGATCTTGTCAGTGCAGGATTAGTACTTCAGGAGGAACATTTTAAATGTCTGCCCCTTCGAGATCACTGCAGTTTTAAAGCTAATATCCTTTAATTACATACGTCGATGCAGGACAACTTTTCCATTTTAAAGATTAAATTACACTGAACGTCTAAAAATAATTTAAAAAGTGTTCTCATATGTATTATTGTTGTCATATTACACCCTCTGCAAATATATTAAACATCTATCTTCCTTCATGTGAATATGGATTGTCCCAGTGCACAGCAGACCCAAGTTGGAGAACCACTGACCTGCAGTATAGCTAAATGAATGCTGGTATTGTGATACATTTAGCATTTTTTGGCTCAAATACACAGAACGAATTTGAATGCTTTTTCGCCTCTCAACAGTACCTGGAACTAACCTAAAGAAAGAGAACCTGGTATGTAATGCATTAGGCAAGAGCTCTTGGTTGAGTGAAAGTTACCTCTGTTGATCATGGAAAGTGGGGTGTGTGTTTAAGCTTCTGCCCTGCTCAGTCAAAAGATCAGGGTCAGGGCTATGTTATAGTCACATGTCCACATGCCAAATCACATTCTACTCCCTATATAGTCCACCACTTTAAGCCAGAGTCCTTGAACCTTAGAAAACTACTTAAGTAAAAAAAAAAAAAGTTACAATCTCTACCCCACACAGCCAGAAGTTTACCGGCCACCCCTCAGAGCCTGGCTCCTCTCTTGGTTCTTCCTAGATTCCCGCCTCTGAGTTTTTTCTAGGCACAGTGCTTCAACATCTTATGGCTTGAGCTTCAGGGTTTTATAAAGACTTTGTGACAACTGCTGATGGGAAAAAAATATTTTGGGGGTGGGTTTCTTGGTCAAAATTGGTGAACTATAAAGGTCCCATACTTTATTCACCACTACGACTGCCAAAGGCAATGGAGCTCTGAACAAAAGTAGTGCACTTCATAAGGAATGAGTGGCATTGGGAATGAACTTTAGAAATAGGCAACAACAGCTGACTGGCACTAGCTAGGTAGGTTGACCCGTTAGGTAGAAACAAAAACACGGTAAGGTTTCCATTTGACCTTCGCGATATTGAAGGACGGGAGCCAGCAACATGGCACTTAAGTGAAAAGAAATTTAAAAATAAAAAAAAATTAATTGACAATAAACAAATTGTCACTGCAAAACCGTTTGCCTATGTGTTAAGAGATTGGCCAAGCTCAGCGTCGGAAGACAGCTCAGACTTGGGCTAGGTCCCAGGGCACCTTATTTTAATCCCTACATAGTGCAGAAGCTTACAGCCACCAGCCAATTGTATTGCACTATACAGGGAACAGGAAGCCATTTGGGATTCAACAATCAGGAAGGGAGGGGCATCAGTCTTTTTAAGCATAGCAACCCAATACATGATAGTGGAGTGAAATGTACATCTTTACATGTTTGCAAGAAGATTCCTCAACTTGGAATCAATAAATTAGCTTGGAGTAATAGCCTACATTTGGGCTTCTCTGCCCTGGCTAACGAGTGACAGTCAGACCGGATAAATACATGAAATAGCATCAAACAAACACACTTTAATGTTTAAAGTTTTATGTTAAAAATAATGTTAGAACGCAGAGCCCTGGTAACTAATAAAAAGTTTAGTCCCATTTACACCTCTAGTGATTTGAACAATAAATAATAAGATTCCATGTCTGGAGAAGGAGCCAGAGTAGCAACGACAGCGTTAAACAGATGCGTCCACGATCCAAGGCACATATTCCCTTTAGTTTACAGAGCAGTGCAAGGCAGAAACGTCTGACAAACCAAACAATAAAGACGACAATGTTATCCTATCTACCAAATACTTGGTCACAGAAAGAAAGCATGACTGGCTGAAGTAGGAGGCCAATAGTGTGTAGACGTGATTCGCCTCCCAACTGACATCCTACTCCCTACGTAGTACACTACTTTTGACTAGGGAGTCTGAATGTCCTGAACTACTCCTGACCCAGTCCCTGGTAAAAAGTAATGCACTACATAGGGAATAGGGTGCCAGTGGGAAACACAAATGTATGTCTTGTTTCAGCAGGCGTAGTGGTCCTGGTGGTGGAGAGTCCAGCCAATCAGAGACAGTCGTGTCAGGTAGGGGTCCAATCAGTGACAGTCGTGTCAGAAAACCCAGCCTGCCAGGGTCTCAGTGCAGGAAGCGGATGCTCATTTTCTGTTCCACATCCACCTTCTCTAGTACCTGAGCAGGACAGAGAAACTTCATTTGTCAACACCGTAAACATACCTGACATCATCATCAACGTTACCTCAGACTGGTACCCAAGGACATGAACATCAACCCCTACTGCATAATTATCCACAAAATCTATATACCATTAGTTTCAATACAGTCATGTGAAAAAGTACATACGCATATGTGGACACAGCGATAGCGGAGCAAAATTCCAATGACATTCATTGATGGTCACCAAATTTAACAAATCGCACACAATTCTTTCAAACTAATTATGTCATTAAATCAAACAAATGCAATTTCATAGTGAGGAAAAAACAAGTACACTCTTGGCTTTACAGTTCACAAGTTTACTTATCAAATGCACCGAATAATACAGCATCATCCTGCACAATGAAATTCTTGTGACATGGTACACATCAACACAGTAAGAATTAAGAAATATATAAAGCAAAAACACAGCAAAAATATAGTAATAAAATACATAATGTAGACTACCAGGAATTTTAAAGAGTAGGGGGGGAATATGAAAAATATGGGTAGAAGTATTGAATATTACAGATATAGCAAGTATAGCAATAATATACATAATGTAAACTAGCAGCAATTTTAAAAATAGAGTAGGATGGGGAATATGAAGAAAATGGGTAGAAGTATTGAATATTATGGGTGCTATGAGTGTAATGTGTCTATGAATGGCACATAGAAAATATTGTAATGTACACTGAATGTACATGGAAAGACAGAGCATTTCGAATGTTCGTGTGTGATCAGTATGATCATAGATCAGTGTTGCTGGTTGAGGAGCCTTATGGCCTGAGGGGAAAAAACTGTTTGTGAGTCTAGAAGTGCGTGCCTCGATGCTCTGGTAGCGTCTGCAAGACGGCAGCAGTGTGAACACACCATAGCCTGGGTGGCTGTAGTCTTTGATGGTGTTCCGTGCTTTCCTCAGGCATCGTGTATGGTAGATGCCTTGCACGGAGGGGAGATGGCAGCCGATGACACGCTCCGCAGATTTCACCACCCTCTGGAGGTTGTTGTCCTGGGACCATGTAGCCAAGTTCATTACCTCTTCTCTGTAAGCGGTCTCACCATTGTCGGAAATGATACCCAGGATGGTTGTGTCGTCCGCAAATTTGAGGATGGTGTTGGAGCTGTGTGTGGCCACGCAGTCATGCGTGAACTGGGAGTATAGGAGGGGACTGAGTACGCAACCCCGGGGGGCTCTGTTGCTCGGGGTCAGTGCAGAGGAGATGAGGTTGCCTATTCTCCCCACCTGGGGTCGGCCCGTAAGGAAGTCCAGGATCTAATGACAAAGAGTGTTATGTCCCAGGGTCCTGAGCTTTGGTACATGCTTAGCGGGCACAAGTTTTGAATGCTGAGCTGTAGTCCACGAACAGCATCCTCACGTATGTGTTGCCTTTTTCCAGGTGGGAGAGGGCGGTGTGTGTTGTCAGGGTGATGACATCATCCGTCAATCTATTGGGGCGGTATGCAAATTGAAACTGGTCCAAGGTGTCAGGAAGGGTGGAGCAGATGGGAGTTCTGCCGCTCAAAGCACTTCATGATGGAGGTCAGTGCTACAGGGCGGTAGTCATTCAGGCAGGTGATGGAAGGTTTCTTTGGTACAGGGATGTTGGTGGTCTGTTTGAAGCAGGAGGGGACTACAGACAGAGACAGGGAGAAGTTGAATATGGAGGTGAAAACCTCCACTAGCTGGTTGGCACAACCCGAGGGCATGGCCTGGAATGCCATCTGTCCCTGGTGACTTCCGAGGGTTCACAAAAAAATAAATAAAACTCTCCTCACGTCAGCTGTGGTCAGGGACAAAGTGCAGTCGTCCTGGTTCTCAGCAAGCCTTCCAGAAGGAATGGTGTTGGTCGCCTCACACCGTGCATAGAAGGAGTTGAGCTCATTGGGGAGGGAGGCGGCAGGCTGGGCATCATAGCGGTTTCTCCCTTCATAGTCTAATGTGTCGCAGTCCACACCACGTCTCAGGTCAGAGCAGTGGTAGTTAGACTCCAACCCATCCCTGTAGTCTCTTTAAGCATCTTGAATTGACTTCCGTAGGTCATATCTGGACCTCCTCAGAGTCTCCAGGTACCCGGAACTATAGGCAGAGGACCGTGCTCCGAGTTTAGCATAGACATTACCATTAACCCAGGGCTTTTGTTTGGGGAAAGTCCGAACATTTACCCTCTGTATGACATCATCGATGCACTTGGAGATACATGCTGAGACAAAGTCTGTGTATTCATCAATGTCCCCATCGGCTGCATCGCAGAACATCTGCCAGTCTGTTGTTTCAAAGCAGTCCTGTAGAGCACTAATGGATCCCTCATTCCAGCGTTGAACTGCCTGAAAAAACAGTCAATCCTGTTTAAGGCGTTGTCTATAAGATGGGAGGAGCAGAATCTATGTATGATCCACCTTACTAAAAGCCGGGCTGGGGAGGGGTTTGTAACCATTTCGTATTTGTGAATAACAATGGGTAAGAAAGTCAATGTGCTGGTGGTATTTCGGCAACACTTTCCTCATATTTGCCCTATTGAGGTCACCAACAACAATAGAAGCTCCCTCAGGGTGGGTGTCCTCTAGTCCATTAATTACTCTGTATAGGTCTTCCAGTGTGCGTGTTTAATCCGCCTTCGGGGATACGTAGACTGCAGTGATTATAGCGGAGCTGAATTCCCACGGAAGGTAGAAGGGCCGTACCTTTACGGTCAGTAGCTCCAGGTCTGGTGAACAGTGTGTTGAAAGTACTGCGACATCCGAGCCCCAGCGAGAGTTAAACATAATGCAGACCCCTCCACCCTTACTTTTACCTGACTGAAGTTCTGTCCTGCCGGTAGAAAAACCAGAAGGGGTGATGGCTGGGTCGGGTATCGTGGGATCCAACCAGGTCTCTACAAACGTCAGCACACAACAGTTAGCAATGTCCCGCTGGAAGTTAATCCGTGCGTGTAGTTCGTCCATTTTATTGTCCGGGGACTGAACGTTTCCGAGTAGGATGTTCGGTAATGGCGGATTGCAGTATCACGTCCAACACATATACTGGCACATTGGCCTCTCTTCCTTCTCCTCTGTCTGCATATTGGTAAACAAATCGGCAGCAGGACAAACAAATCACAGCAAGCGCTCTGGTAAGTATTGTAAAAGTCTGTATTCAAGGATAAACGAATTTCCAAAAGTGCTAGTCGATCGTACTATGAGTGACAGTGCAGTCTGAACAAAAACCAAAACAACAAAATGACGTAAACAGTAATAAGCAAAAAAAATATATATGTGGTGGACGGAGAGCCATTGTCATTGTCTGTGCGACCTTTGTCTATGGCACACCGGAACCTGAAATTGCTGGTGTTGCCACATTTGGCTGAAATAACTTTCCAGGGGGATTACTTAGTTTTTCACAAAACTGTATTTGTCAACATGATATTAAATCAGTAGTTATTTCAGCATTACTAACCATTATTCATCACTTACCTCAGCAGTCATCCATCAGCAGTTACCATAATCACCAGCATTACCTCAGTCTAACAACCACTCAGACACAGCACTGCAAATGCCAACATCTGACTAAGCACAGACACAAAGCTAGCACAATAAAACAAAACCTGTCTTTACATTCTAGGTTATGTATTATATTGTAATATTCCAACCTTGATAAACTCATTAAAAGAAATAGAGTTGTCTCCATTCTGGTCGGCTTCCTGGATGGTCCTGTCAGCGATGCTACCCAGCTGCTCGTCCGAGATGTTCACCCCAACCATCATTCTAAGAACCTGGAAAAAAAACATGTTCACCCCAACCATCATTCTAATAAAACACTAATAAAACCTGTTCACCCCAACCATCATTCTAATAAAACACTAATAAAACCTGTTCACCCCAACCATCATTCTAATAAAACCTGTTCACCCCAACCATCATTCTAATAAAACACTAATAAAACCTGTTCACCCCAACCATCATTCTAATAAAACCTGTTCACCCCAACCATCATTCTAATAAAACACTAATAAAACCTGTTCACCCCAAGCATCATTCTAATAAAACACTAATAAAACCTGTTCACCTAAACCATCATTCTAATAAAACACTAATAAAACCTGTTCACCTAAACCGTAACTCCAACAAACTGGAATACCTGGGTTCATACTTGGAAACATTAAACAGACGTTACAACGTACACCTTCTCACTACCACCCAATCTGTATCGGCCAAATAAAATCTTTGACGTTGTTGCCTGGATAGAACGCTTGTTATTATGAAAACATTTCGGTCAAGATTTGGTGAAAAGGTGCAGGACACGATTAGGCTGGGAGGGTGCAGCCTTGTATAATGGTGAGGGCCCATACGCCACAGCACTATTGTCAAGCCCTGTCAATTAGCCACATGGTGGCGTCATAACAGTTTAAAGTGCAACTTTTGAAACCTCAAGATTCCTCAAGTGCTCAGGCGTTGACTGTATGGGAATAGTGTAGGTGTATACCATCATTACAAATATTCACGAGAGTAGTGTGCAGACGTTGACTGGCCAGCTTAACCTTCTCTAGACCATGAAGTAGATTGAGTCAACATCTTTGTTTTGGGTAGTTGGGAAGTAAACAATACTAAACTTCATATACATTCATACTGACAGCTGTAAAAATGTAGGAAACAAGCCGGCCTCAGACTTCAAATTGAAAAAAATGCAATGGATATTTCTGGCATGAAGGTAACATATTTTGCATTTTTGTAGAATTTGAATTATCTACAGGAAATATCGTTTTGGCTTGACAGTAAGTGCAGTACACAGAGTCCTCCGACTAGAAAACTTGTCTGTCCTCTTAACTCCTCTGGAGAGTGTCATGCAGTATATTCATTCATCCATCTATTGGTACAGAACTACACCCAGCTCAATCTTTCCTATTGTGCCCCGCTGCCCTGAAGTCATGTCAGGGAGTCAAATTCCCTCCCAACCGGAGAGCCGTTTTCTTTCACATCCAGTCCGCCAACCAAAAGCTTTCCTTAAAAACAGCTCAACCTGGCCAGAGTCCAATATTAAACTAATCAATTTCATGGTTTACTTTTGTTCCGCCTGCTGGGCATGTCTTAAGTGTACGGCACCAATGCGAAGACATGATCACCTTCATTAGGCAACTGGCCGTAGCTATATAAGACTTTATAGCACGACAACATCCCACATTTTGACTTATCTGTAACGCACGCACACACGCACTCACGCAACACACACAGGTCAGCTGCCCACTGATGCAGTCTAGACCCCAGCTCTGACAGAAACACGCTGAAACACGCTGAAACACGCTGAAACACGCTGAAACACGCTGAAACACGCTGAAACACGCTGAAACACGCTGAAACACGCTGAAACAC
>JACXGI010008985.1:9016-31848 GCA_016801175.1 Esox masquinongy
CCCCCCCCCCCCCCGACCAACTAAGTTTACACCAGAGGGTGCTGCATGATGCTCCAAAATGCTGTGGTTGCCGTTTTGGTTCAGGATGTCACTCACTCTGTGTAAGCCACTGACGCTGGATCCAGCAAAAGAGCCCCAGACCATCACGCTTCCTCCTCCATATTTGAAATTGTTGTCACACACTGAAGAACCATCCTTTTGCCTACTTGACAGCATATAAATACCCTGCGTGATGAACCAAGAATTTTGATTTAGTCCATAAAACATAAAACCTTCTTCCAATCTTCAGTAGTCCACTGGCAATGCTTCATGGCTCTGGTGAGCCTCTTTTTCTTATTTTGCAATCTTAGCAATGGCTTTGTTACTGCCACTGCCCTGTCAAACCTGCAGCTCGAAGTCTTCTCTTCACAGTTAAACCTGAGACTTGCTTACTGCAACCAGTGTTAAACTGTGCTAGAAGCATCTGTCCTGTGAGCCGCCTATGACGCAAGCTGTTCACTCTCATGAAATTGGTCTTCTGATTCTGTTTGGCTTTGGGCCTGCCAGACATCTTCCTGTCAGAGTGTCCTCCAATTTCCAAGTGCCTTTTGATGGTTTAGGAAACTATACTCACTGACACCTTGGCTTTATTTTGCAATTTCTTGAAAGGAAGACTGATCTAAGGGTCAGTCTTCCTTTGCTAATTGCCTTTTTTCTCGCCCTTATGATAGAAGTAAACTACTTCCTGCAGTATAATACTGTCCAAATAATGCTTAAGAGGGTGTATTATCATAGTCTGTTCCAACACTACTGTTTTACAGAGAGAGGGTTTGTAAATAATCACTAAAAGTTGGGACACCTGTAGGAATATTTAGCATTAACTTTCAAAACTTTAATATACTTCCATTGCTGCAGAACAGATGTAAATTGCTAACTCATTACTTATTCTCTGGAAAAAGGCCTATTTTTAGTAACTCTGAAATTGTATATATATATATGCACAGCTCTGGAATAAATTAAGAAACCACAGCACCTTTTTCATTCCTTTCCAAAAAAGTCGAAAAGGAAGGTTTTGAGTGAGGAACAGAAGGGTTAAAATTAAGAGACCACTGCAGAGTGAATGCTTCTGTTCCTCACTCAAAACTTTCCTTTTCAACTTTTTTGAAAATGAAAGAAAAAGGTGCAGTGGTCTCTTAATTTTTTCCGGAGCTGTATATATATATATATATATATATATACTGTATCTCACAAAAGTGAGTACACCCCTCACAATTTTGCAAATATTTGATTATATCTTTTCATGTGACAACACTGGAGAAATGACACTTTGCTACAATGTAAAGTAGTGAGTGGACAGCTTGTATTACTGTGTAAATTTGCTGTCCCCTCAAAATAACATAACACATAGCCATTAATGTCCAAACTGCTGGCAACAAAAGTGAGTACACCCCTAAGTGAAAATGTCCAAATTGGGCCCAAAGTGTCAATATTTTGTGTGGCCACCATTATTTTCCAGCAATGCCTTAACCCTCTTGGCCATGGAGTTCACCAGAGCTTCACAGGTTGCCACTGGATTTCTCTTCCACTCCTCCATGACAACATCACAGAGCTGGTGGATGTTAGAGACCTTGCGCACCTCCACCTTCCGTTTGAGGATGCCCCACAGATGCTCAATAGGGTATAGGTCTGGGGTATACCCTCAGCTTCTTTAGCAAGGCAGTGATCGTCTTGGAGGTGTTTTGGGTCGTTATCATGTTGGAATACTGCCCTGCCGCCCAGTCTCTGAAGGGAGGGGATCATGCTCTGCTTCAGTATGTCACAATACGTGTTGGCATTCATGGTTCCCTCAATGAACTGTAGCTCCCCAGTGCCAACAGCACTCATGCAGCCCCAGACCATGACACTCCCACCACCATGCTTGACTGTAGGCAAGACACATTTGTCTTTTTACACCTCACCTGGTTGCCGCCACACACGCTTGACACCATCTGAACCAAATAAGTTTATCTTGGTCTCATCAGACCACAGGATATGGTTCCAGTAATCCATGTCCTTAGTCTACTTGTCTTCAGCAAACTGTTTGCGGGCTTTCTTGTGCATCATCTTTAGAAGAGGCTTCCTTCTGGGACGACAGCCATGCAGACCAATGTGATGTAATGTGCGGCGTATGGTCTAAGCACTGACAGGCTGACCCCCCACACTTTCAACCTCTGCAGCAATGCTGGCAGCACTCATACGTCTATTGCCCAAAGACAACCTCTGGATATGATGCTGAGCATGTGCACTCAACTTCTTTGGTCGACCAGGGCGAGGCCTGTTCTGAGTGGAACCTGTCCTGTTAAACCGTTGTATGGTCTTGGCCACCGTGCTGCAGCTCAGTTTCAGGGTCTTGGCAATATTCTTATAGCCTAGGCCATCTTTATGTAGAGCTACAATTCTTTTTTTTCAGCTCCTCAGAGAGTTTTTTGCCATTAAGTGCCATGTTGAACTTCCAGTGACCAGTATGAGGGAGTGTGAGAGCGATAACACCAAATTTAACACACCTGCTCCCCATTCACACCTGAGACCTTGTAACACTAATGAGTCACATGACACCGAGGAGGGAAAATGGCTAATTGAGCCCAATTTGGACATTTTCACTTAGGGGTGTACTCACTTTTGTGGCCAGCGGTTTAGACATTAATGGCTGTGTGTTTTGTTATTTTGAGGGGACAGCAAATTTACATTGTTATACAAGCTGTACACTCACTACCTTACATTGTAGCAAAGTGTCATTTCCTCAGTGTTGTCACCTGAAAAGGTATAATCAAATATTTGCAAAATTGTGAGGGCCATAGTCACTTCTGTGAGATACTATATATATATATATATATATATATATATATATATATATATATATATATACACACACACACATACCTAATATACACACACACATATACATATATATAATATTTCAAACAGAGTTTTACCCCAAAAATGATTTAATGGTTCACAGCTGGAGGCAAATGGTAAGGCATTTTGTGTTCTCATTAGGGCAATCTCTTTTCTAAACTGGGAGCTTCCACAGCAAAGGGATTTTTGACACTTATGCAAGAAACATGTTTGACAAATTTAAATATTTAAAAAAATTAAATGTCAACAAACCATTTGTAATTCCATAATATGAGATCGTTTTTTAGAGGTCTAAAAATTCACCTAAACCTAAATATAAAAGACAAAATTATTGGGGCAACACAGAATCTACCTAGTGTGAATCTGCCGACAATTACAAAATGTATGTGAAATACTTTATTTCAAATAACATTTTCCCCAATACCCTTAGAAATATAATTAGCATTTGTCTGCTTTTCATTGATGGAAACCTTACAAATGGCTCATTTAAATGGTGAAACCAATATGTGCACAAATACTCTGAAAGAAATGCTGAGAATCTATACTTAACCTTTTAGTAATTGTTTGATTTCAAATCCAAACTGTTGGAGAATAGAGCCAAAAGAAGGAAAAAAGCATTATTATCCCAAGACTAATCCACATTACGCATATTTACCATGAGATACACAGGGATTTGAAGAGATCAGCGTCTATATTTTTTATTTATTTTTGTCATGTCTTAGCCTGTTCTTCATAATCTTTTTTTTCATGTTCATGTCAAAGATATTGTTGTTCCTTCACCCTCATGTACTAATTCCAAGACAATTTGACATGCCTAAATCCTTATCATATTTGCCCTTGTTACTCTTAAGTATACTTAAGTTTACACAGAGTGTATTTTACAATATGTCAAAACCCCAAATCCAATATAAACTTTGCCCTTTGAAGAAACATCTCCAAAATCTTTGCCTTGATAATGGTTTTCACGATTTACAGTAGTTAGAGTTCTAGAGAAGCAAAGCGGCCATCGTGGATTTTCGCTCCATCAGGAAACACTCCAGTCCTGCTCCTGATCTCCCATCTGTATCCACTCTGGGTCTCCTACCTCTCAGCTAAACTATCAACCTCTATTGCCCACAGTCATTAGCTGACCAACATGGCCATTGAGGCTTCCTCAGGCCCAGCCCAAGTCTGTCATCCATCTGTACCTCACAACCCAACCCCCTCCTGATGGGTGCTTGCTAAGCCTCTGGCGCTAGGCTGCTTATCGTCAAGAGACTTTGTGTTGTATGCTTTTACACTAAGCGAGACAATTAGTCTGGAATCTGGGCTCAAAGACCATCCTCAGCTCACCATCGCCACCCCATATTGTCCTCATCAACTTGCTATATATATAAATGTAACAGTATATAAATGTAAGAAGTTTTGATGCTCTGCAGATAGATGTTTTTGATGCAGGGAGAAAACTAAGTGGGAACACCCACTGGGATGTGTTTCTCCATGCTTCACTGAGAGCCTCCCAGCACCTCTCAACAATTTACCCTCCATCTTTAACTGAGCAGATATCTAGATCAGTCGACTTGACCTCTATCTGGAAATTTCTAGAACAGTTGACACCTCTATCTCTTAATGAAAAGGGAAGTATCTAGAACGGTCGAACTGACCAAGTTGCAATCCTTTGTAGAAGAAAGTTTCAATTTCTGCTGCCAGACAATAGAATCACTATCTGTGACAGAAGCAATATGACAGCAGTTGAATAAAAATCAAAGGTTTGTTTGGAGGATGGATAGTTTCATGTGTCCGCGGTTGCCTTTGTCTTGGCCCCTGTTGACACCATTGCTTTGGTCCTATTTCCCTGCTTCCCCCTCTGCTCCAATATGATAAGATTTACTGGCATGTCCAATTTGCTAATCTTGTTAAGTCGTTGTAGTTGTTTGGATCCTGACATCACCAGGAGAATTAAAGCATCTCAGTGGGAGGTCAGAAAAAAAGGGAAATGCAATTTATATATTTTCCTCGCTACCAACTATTGCTATTATTATTCTATTTTACAGACGCAATAAGCGTCCCACATGAACCTAGCCGGAACGTTGTGATATAAACCGGGAGGTATGGAAATGAAAGTAGTGGAGGGCCAACATCTGGCAGAGTTTGTTGAAGGAAGAAAATTTGCTGAATATTGTTTCTGTTTTTCAGCTTTGCTTCTGGTTGACAGACATGGGTTGGACTGGGCCTTGACTTCTGGAATCCATACCATTGATTGAGGCACCTCTGGCAGTAATTACAAAATTGCACCTAAATTATTTAATTGACCTGTTGAAATAGCCCAGTAGTGGCTGGGTACAGCAAGGGAGTTGAAAGGAGAAGAGAAGGCTGGGGTTGAGCCGAGATGTGAAACTCGTCAGTTGCAGAAGTGTGATTGTGAGCATGATTGGGAGCATGCTCTGTGGTGGACAGATCTTCAATGCTAAGAGGCTTGTATAAATGCTTTCTCAACTCCCCCTGGTCCGACATTCCAATCCCCACCCCTGCAAAGGGATCCATTCAGTTAAGGCCAAAGGCCTTTACTAGTTTTACTTTAGAGAGAAATAGGCCGACTTTAAGACTTGATCTCATGCTTTTCCACCACAAATCCTCTTTGCAAATCTTTCGTGCCAAAACCTTTGACATTGCGCAATCTGTGTTGACCTCTGGACCTTGCAATGTAAAAAATGCTCTGCTAAAACAACCCAGTTTTAGTTATTTAGTAACCCAGCACTGGGCAAATAGTGGATAGAATGCATGCTTGGTTACTTTGATTCAGTCAGTTGTTTGGTTGTTGGGATTATCTAAACATGGGTTAATTTAACCTTCATTTTGATATTTGGTTTTTATTTTCATCCTGTGTTTACCTTGCAGCTGGGTCCCATTTTATAGATATGAAATTTAATTTTTTCTTGAATATATTAGCACATTCTAATATAAAATGTATGCTAAGATAATATTATTTACATATCCAACACAAGTGATATAATGTATATTATTTGCATTTCCAAACTACATTGGAATGCGATGTTTCAACATTTATACTTCCCAACATAGAGATGTATAGGCTTTTGAAAAACACGTAGGCTTAGGCTTTTGAAAAACACACACCTTTTCTGTATGCTTCACTGAAGCTACAAATGTGTCAGTGTCCAGCTTTCAAATGTGATAACGGAATTAAATGTTGCAACACAGATGGCCAAAAAGAAGCATCTAAAAACCATACACCTACTAAATGACACCATGTTCTTGTGAACCTGCCCACTCAAAAACCCAGCATCAATAACCCAGCAGTTTTTAAAGAAAACAACCTGACTAAGTTATCCAATGCCTGCCACCTAGCAGTTGGGTCCTCTTAACAACCCAGCATGTTTTCAAGTGTGGATAGCTTACCATGTCCTACTGACCTATCTGGATAAAAAGGAGGATGCCTCTTACATCTCCCCAATCTAAAGGTTGTTATTTGACATATATTGGTCCCTATAGGCAGCGGTTGTGAAATATTCATACACTTGTATGTTAGATTTAATCTGGGAAGATGTTTGATAACCTCTCCTCCTAGTGTGTGAACAGAAATCAATAGCTTTTGTTTACATGCTTTTGAAGCATCAAATAGCAATTTCCACTCGACAGGTCAATGGGTCTTTCCCTGCACAGGTCAAGGCACTCTTTCCAAGTGATACTACCACTGAGTCACTGAATTCAATTCAGCAGCAAGACAAAAACAAAGAACAGCACAGGGCTATAGCATCTCAGTAGAAAGATTCTCTTTATTTGCTCTGTGTCTCACTAACTAATAGATTGGACATCAAGATACCTACTGGGGGTTGACGGAGAGAGGGAGGACAGCAGGATTGAGCAAAGGAGTTGAGGGAGTGAGGAAGACAGACAGGGCGGTCCCTCACTAGGCTTTACTCTCTGATTGCATCAGTCATTGCGGTCGGTGGATGGATGCGGAATCCTGGATTTCACTCACGTACGGTGAGTACCCTGGAAAGGAAACAGGTGGTGGAGAAGTGGGGGTGGGCTGGTGGGGTTGAAGGGGGGCGGGTACTATTATAATTAATGCTGCAGATGCTGCTCTTCCCAGCGCATCTGGGAAGCACTCTCATTTCCAGATATCTTCTCCAAATTCTCAGCAAATCCCGGCAGATTTTGAAATCCTTTTTAAATCTCTATGCAACGCTGACTATTTTCTTTTCCTTTTTTGAAATATTCAGATTTATTTTGCCCATCACACTTATTTTTCCTGGCTTGTCTTCAAGATTATCTATGTCCACTCCCTGTTCCTCACTCGCTATCTACATTAAATTCTACTCTCCTCATCTATCTGGACCTCTCAGAACTTTTTTTTCAGTTTTTGTAGGTTACAAAGACGTTTTAGCAAAGTTCTAGTCAGTGTTGCAGACAAATGCAAACTTGTTGCAGAAATGTTAAAACAGGTTCCAGGAATTTATTTTTCCAAATGTTTTCCCATGGATGTTGCAAAATGTTTTAAGATTATTATTAATATTATTTTTAAACAATCAAAAAGGTTTTTGGTACTTTTGCAAATGTTTGTAAGTAACATTTGGTAAAGTTCTAAAATGTTGTATGTTCCAAAATACAAATACACGAATGTTTTAAAATCTTTCACAAATTCCTAAGATGCATTTTTTAATTCCAACAAAGTAAGTTACAAACCAATTCAAAATTATAATGACAACCTGGCCAAAAACATTCCACTGCAAGTGGACAGGACACCTCACAGATCCATATGAATAAATACAAATAAACAAACAGTTTATTGGGTAAATAAACATTGAATTACACTTATTAAAGCAAGACACTCTCAGGGAGGTGTGGCGATTCAACACATGCATTGATCAGTATTTTTTATGAATGAAATGTGAAATAAATTACAACTTCTGCGCTCCTTTGCATTGACAGAGGAGAACTGCAATGAATGACAGCCTAATGTTTTCATCAATCAGTTAATCAAATTTATTTATAAAGCCCTTTTTACATCAGCAGTTGTCACAAAGCGCTTCTACAAAACACAAAACACCCGGCCTTAAACCCCAAGGAGCAAACAACAGTAGTGTTGAATTTCAGTGGCTAGGAAAAACTCCCTAAGAGGTGAAATTTAGGAAGAAACCTAGAGAGGACCCAGGCTCAGAGGGGTGGCCAGTCCTCTTCTGGCTGTGCCGGGTGAACATATTAAGAGTACAAATTGTAATAATTATTAAATGCATGTGGGCTGAGTCCAGAGTCTATTTAAACTTAGTCCAGGTCGGAAGCATGACCAGATGGACAAGGACAGGGACAACACTGGGGAGGGGGGAGGTGTCAGCAAAGTGGTACTCATGAATTAGGAAAAGTATATGTTAATATACAGTTAGGTTTGGAAATAATTGGACACTGACACAAGTTTTGTTACAGTTAAAGTATGAATATAGGCTTAAGGTGCAGTCTCTCAGCTTTAATTTGAGGGTATTCACATCCAAATTGGAGGAAGGGTTTAGGAATTACAGCTGTTTATTATGTAGCCCCCTCTTTTTCAAGGGACCCAAAGTAATTGGACACTTGACTCAAAAGCAGTTTCATGGACAGGTGTGTGCTATTCCTTCGTTATTTCTTCATGAATTAAGCAGGTAAAAGATCTGGGGTTGATTCCAGGTGTAGCATTTGCATTTGGAAGCTGTTGCTGTGAACCCACAACATACAGTCAAAGGAGCTCTCAATGCAAGTGAAACAAACCATCCTTAGGCTGCAAAAAAAAAAATCCAACAGAGAGATAACAGGAACATTAGGAGTGGCCAAATCAACAGTTTGGTACATTCTGAGAAAAAAGAATGCACTGGTGAGCTCTGTAACACAAAAAGGCCTGGACGTCCATGGAAGACAACAGTGGTGGATGATCGTAGGATCCCTTCCATGGTAAAGAAAAACCAACATCCAGCCAAGTGAAGAACACTCTCCAGGAGGTAGGCATATCATTATCCAAGTCTACCATAACGAGAAGACTTCACGAGAGCAAATACAGAGGGTTCACCACAAGGTGAAACCATTCATAAGCCTCAAGAATAGAAAGGCCAGATTAGACATTCCCAAAAAACATCTAAAAAAGCCAGCCCAGATGAAACTAAGATCAACCTGTAACAGAATGATGGGATGAAAAAAGTATGGAGAAGGCTTGGAATGATGGCTCATGATCTGAATCATGTCACATCATCTGTAAAACACAGTGGAGGCAGTGTGATGGCATGGCCATGCATGGCTTCCAGTGGCACTGGGTCACTAGTGTTTATTGATGATGTGACAGAAGACAGAAGCAGCCGGATGAATTCTGAAGTGTATAGGGATATAATTGTCTGATAGATTCATCCAAATTCAGCAAAGTTGACTGGACGGCGCATCACTTTACAGATAGACAATGACCCAAAACATACTGCAAAAGCAAGCCAGGAGTTTTTTCAGGCAAAGAATTGGACTATTCTGCAATGGCCGAGTTAATCACCTGATCTCAATCCAGTCGAGCATGCATTTCACTTGCAGAAGACAAAACTTAAGGCAGAAAGACCTACGAACAAACAACAACTGATGACAGCTCCAGTAAAGGTCTGGTAATGCATCAAAAAGGAGGAAACCCAGCATTTGGTGATGTCCATGTGTTGCAGACTTCAAGCAGTCATTGCCTGCAAATGATTCTCAACAAAGTATTAAAAATGAACATTTTATTTATGATAGTGTTAATTTGTCCAATTACATTTGAGCCCCTGAATCAAGGGGACTGTGTATGAAAATAGTTGCAATTCCTAAACATTTCATACAATATTTTTGTTCAACCCCTTGAATTAAAGCTGAAAGTCTGCACTTCAATCTCATCTCGGTTGTCTCATTTCAAATCCATTGCGGTGGCGTAAAGAGCCAAAATTATGAAAATTGTGTCAGTGTCCAAATATTTCTGGACCTAACTGTATAGCAGCAACATTTATTGGATATATTTGAGATATTTGACATTATCCTTTCTCTGAAATAATGCCCCAGAAAAAGTCTTACAGAGTACAGTAAGTTATTTCACTGTGGTTGCTGATAACAACTGCTAAAGTATAGCTGGCTATAGTGATATAGCTGTCACAAACATTCCCTCATATTGGCAAGATATTGTTTTGGTTTAAATACATTAGTTATATTTGTCTACACTGAGGTCTCATGTAGCTCATTTGGTGGTGTGTGGAGCTTGCAATGCGAGAGTTGTGGGTTGGTTTCAAAGAGGAAAGCACATACACACAGTCTCTCTGGTGGTGTGGTCTCATGGTGCGCATGTGTCCACAGGCCTTTCAGAGTGGTAAGAGCATGAGTCTCCTCCGATTACACCGTGATCAGGATTAGAGGGAATATGCTCTAACATATTCAGCCTGGTATTACACTGATATCCCCTGATGCTGCTGCTTCACAGCCCTGCCACAGCTGGGCCAGGATGCAGGCCAGCCGGAACGCCAGCCGGAACGCCAGCCTCTCCGAGAGCCAAGCACAACGCCACGGCAGCATCACGGCACCATGATGATGCCTGCTCTGCCCGACACCAGAAACAACTAGGGGTTTGGTTTCAGAACACAAATAGAGACACACTGGCTTTTACGGATGAGAGGACAGAGTGCAACCACCCTTTTAATGAAACAAAAAGGCAATTTAAAAGGCTAGGAGGAAGACGGAAATGTTATTTTAATGTATTCCATACTTCCCATTAGAATTTTGTGAAACTGCAAAGATGTGAGTGAATACTATCTATATTTTTCCTTTTTTTGGGGGGCTCAAAAAGTAGACATTTGGATTTGCATTCACTCTCACATCAAGGGCACATTAACATAGAGGGCAAAGTGTTCAATGATCTTCAGAATTTCTACTCTCTCTCTCCCTTATCTGCCGCAACTCTGCAAGCCCATTCCGCCGATGGAGGAGAAAGAAAAAAAAAAAAAAGATTTTGCATAAAAAGGCAAGCGAGTGAAATCTAAAACAGTTGCTGAGGAACTCTAAATAATCATGGGCGCTTTTGGAGATGAATGTATTAGCATATATTAATGGTGGCAAAGTAATCACCAGTCTCAGGGTACCTCTGGGCTCATCTCTCTAGCCTAACGCTTCAAATTCTCCCTGAGTTCTGCTTCACTCAGAAGGGACGCACTTTGGAGAAGAACAAGTCAGAGACCCCCATTTGTGTACGGAACAGGGCCTCTGGCTACTGATAAGATGATGAGGGAACACATGTCACTCCACTCTCTCCCTCCTTCCCTCTCACTCACTCACTTACAAAGGCTGACATTACCATTACCCATATGACCCATATGACTACACTCACCAGTGCCACTTGTACAGTGGCTACCACTGCCTATGAGAACTAGCACAGCTAACATTACTAAAACAACAGCTACTGTACTCCTGATCACTTTAAGATAATGACCGCTACTGCTTTTATTACTCGTCATGTAGGAATGTCCCGCTCTGTATCTCACAAGCCCTGAGATGAAGCTCTACAACTCCAGGATTGAACTCAGCTAATCAATATGCATATGATGTGGAGAGATGAAGAGGGGAGAAAGGAGAGGAAAGTGTGTGTGTGCTTGTGCGTGTTTAGGTGTGCACTTTTCAAGTGTTTATGTGCGTGCATGTGAACTCACTCTCAAGGGAGAGGAGGATAACTGTAGCCTTGAGCATTTGCATTCCTGTAGAACCCAATCATCTTCATTTAGATTTCCAGAAAATCAGAGGGAGACTAAAAGATAGAGACTGCATCTCTCTGCTGGAGTCCTGGAGTTAGCTGCCCAGGAAATACACAGCTCATTTGCAACTGACAGAGAGCCTTATGTACTTCCACCATCTCTCCATAAACACTCCACATTAGCATAGTCTTTCTCAAGTTCATAAAGCACTATAACTACTGACACTTTAAGGAACAATGCCTGGCATCTTTGATGTTGACCAGACCAGAGCCACTGTGACATATTGGATTGAATTCTCTCCTCCTCTTCTTCTCCTCTTTGTGTTTGTTGTCATACACTAACTATTTCAATAGAAAGGTACCATTTAAGGTGTGTTGTACAGTGTAGAGAGCGAGCGCTGAGCACTGTCCTGATAGCTTGTGTATTCTGCCCACGCCACACATTTCCTTCTAAGCCTCTGTTGCTCAGACATAGTACGTCTAAAAGCGCTGTTTGGCTCTTTTAAGCGGAAACAGAGATTGCATTTGAATGCACTTTGATATGACAGAGGGGCCGTTTGTGACTTGTGGCGGCTGTTTGAGTTGCCAGGGGCCTTTGACGTCACTGTAACGGGCTTAGGAAGCATGCAGGCTGGGCTGTCTCCATGGCGGGATGCATGGTGCGTGGGTGAAGCACTATCCTCACATCTAAACCCAGATTAACAGACAAAATAACTAAGAAAGAAACAAACTAAAAGGATCATTCTGCCATCTATCTGTGAGTTATTTTACTCAGCGATAACTTTTCCTGTGTTAACACTGTTTTGGAAAACAAGACTGCAAAGCATCACAGCACTCTGTGCAGTTAGCTTTGCCCACCACCATGGCCTGCTGTATCTTTTGTGTACTTCTCAGTCTAAGGGCAAACCCATGTGTGTTTATGTTATGTTTTCTTGTCTTTGACACTCTTCCATGTCTGAATGACAGACCAAATGTATGAGTGGACCCAGCAATAGAGGCACTGAATAGAGATTAGTAAAGATAAGATGTGTGTATAAATCTAGAGCCTTTTTGATGTTACAGATCCCATTGCCTTCTCCATCCCCCACTTTTCCATCTCTTTTTATCACTCCCCCTCTTCTGTCTGTCTTTTCTTCCCTACATCCCTCCCTCTCTAACCCAGGCTGGGTAAATGTCAGAACAAGCTGCAGCTCTTCCCAGAACACGCAATGGGAGACAGACCAACCTCATCGCCTTGGCAACCCCTCTGTTCTTGCCTCAAAAGAAGAGGCAAGGGAGGAGAAGAAAGGGCTTTTATACTCCCGACCTCCCTACATCCCCCTTCTTCTAGTCCCCCTCCCACTAAGCAGCACTGAAAGCTGAGGTTCTGGCACATATGGATGGGCTCCCAGGCCTCAACCGGGCAGGAGAAAGGGAGGGAGGGAGGGAGGGAGGGAAGGAGAGGAACGATAGAAAAGAGTAGGAGGAGATAGGCTGTCAAGGTTTCAAGGGGCTGGTTCTCTAGTTGTCTTTGTGCAGGATGACACTTCATACCCGTGTGGTACATTTCATGCTTTATTTTCCTTAATTACTTTTATTTAACCTGAAATACTTTTCTTTGATCCGAACATAGTTACAAGCCCATATGGAATATTTTTTCATCATTGGCTGATACTATCAATACATATCAACATATCTTTTTTCATTATTTATTTATTTAACATTTATTTACCTGGCAGGTCAATTAAGAATACATTGGGATTTGCAATGAGGACCTAGCAAGAGGCAGAACACTACAGAAAATAGGGGATGTGTCTCTGTGAATGAAGGCATTTGTGTGGTGTGTTTATTGGCATGTATGAAGTACAAATTCTAATTTTCTTAAGTTGGTGCCACCAGTGTGACTAAAAACATTTAAATACTTCAACTAACTGCTAATTTAATTCCTCCAGTTATCTACAAGTTCTGCATTTTATGTAATGTTTTATTCAGCAATGAACATTTAAAGTTAATGATGGTTTTAGGAGTCAAAACAAATATCATTGGGTTTGGCAGCATGACATACAGATAAAGCTAATAGATTGCAACAATGGGATTTCCCTGAATAACTTGACCCTTTTGTTTGATGGCCTTTTTGGCCTGAGGGTGGCTCTGCTCTCTCCTGTAATGGCTGTCATGGAGCTTTCTTTCCCTACGTAAAGGGAAGCTATATTTCTCCATCAGTGCCTACATGCCACTATAAACCTACTATAAGACTTGGTTAACTATGGAACAATACACAATAACTACAGTTATCAGGAAATAATTTCACTTTAAATATAATTTAAATATCACTTGAATACCATTTATACCATTTTATTTTCAACAGAATGTATCAGCCTGATAAATGGCAACAATGCCAATGCAACCTGAAAACAATGACTGAAACAATGACTAGAAACTGAAGTCACACTCAATATTGTTAGGATTGATTTAATTACCCATGTTACTCTGTGTTCTTTTATGAAAAATAACTAGATAGATAATGAACTAAAAAAGCTGTCCAACTACCTATCCCTGTTCCCCAAAGCAACAGATAATATTTTTACTGGGCAAGGCAGGTGCAAAATATTATCTGGTAAAGTAACTAGCCAGTGTTTCCAGAAATCTGTGAAGTATTACCTATAATTACTGAGTGAAATACATTTCCTTCCCATTTCATTTTGCTAAAAAGCAGCTTTTCTGTGTCAGAATGATGTGGGCATACCACAGCAACAGAATGGTGAAGGTGTATATCATAAAATGTAAGCAGAGCACTGATTGGCCAGCTCATCTTTCTCTAGTCTGCTGATTGGTCAGCTCAAATTCTTGATGACATCATCTTCCTAAGCATTTCAAATGTTCTGTTAGGGAAAAATTTTGAGGTGGTTTTCTTTGTTCTTTTTTTCTTCATCTGTATGGCAGGAAATATGAGTACACAACAACATATGTATTTGAAAATTAACTGAATAGGGACTACTATTAATAGTAAGAATAGAATACATCAAGTGCAATTTCAATGGGGAAGTGCAAAAGCTGTTTCTCTTCTTGTCTGTCACCCAATTAGTTAACAATAAGCAGGAAAAAAATGTTAGCAATAATTAGTGCCAAATACCGATCAGGGTCCCTGACATTCCGTTGGGCCCAGTTGATTATTTTTAGTCCATCTTGTCAAGGTAAAACATGTTGAAAATTTGCAGTAAAACTACACTTTGTCTTTCACTGTCCCATGGTGAAATTAATAGAATTGCATTAAATGTGATATAAAACTGGCTAAATGGGTAGAGTTTGTTAAATCTGACAGAAAGACCCTCCTTGCTTTTACTGTCCTTCAGGATTGATAAAAAGCAAACACACAGACAAACACACAGAAACACAGACAGACCCACACATCTTTCTGTTTGCCTTTGACACCAACATTCACCTCCCCTTGCTCATCATGACATTCATTTATTAAAGCTAAAATACAAAGCTGAATTCCTACCATATCAGATGTTCCCAGGCCTGCATCTGAAAAACCTCTGTATACGGTGTACTGCTGCCAAGGAAAAAATGGTCGGCTCTCGCAGTGGTGGGAAAATGTTCCCGCGCACAGGAAGTGATGCGTTTAACGTATCAAACAAAGAGCCGAGGCTGAAAAAACAAGGAGGTGATTACTCTCGTTTTGTGGATTAAGCAGTGAGACACATTAGCAAAACAATTTTATAACACTGGAAGATCAGAATTTAACAGTACAGAAGAAAATACAGTTTAGATCAGAAGAAAGCAAATCTGCTACAAGAGGAAGATAGACGCCGTTCCAAAACCCGTGAGAACATCGGTGCAGCTGCCTGTCCACGACGGATGGAACTCAAGGAGTAGAATGGATTAAACTGTAACGCTCATGTGTAATTATGTCATTTTAAACCAGAATTAAAAGAAGGGTAAGTCAACTCACCTGGTTGGATGAAGATGCATTTTTAGATGCGCTGAACAAAGTGAACAGATAACGTGTGCGCCTGTAGGAGTAAACTGACGTCACAACAGTGACTGCCGAGATTTCTGGGAAAAATGATGCAGAAATACTTCCTGTTCTTGAAAGTTACGTATTTCAGCTTTAATTGGTGACCATGTATGGGTACCATTGCTGTGCCTGTAGCATTATGTTTCAAAATGCAATATCTTGTAGCACCTGTATAAACCCACGTACTGTTTGGAGTAGTGTTGGCTGACTTTTAGTTTTTCACAATTTTTCATAGCAGTATCAATGTGTTGTGGTCATGAGGGTGTGTCTATTTATGCATGACAAACAGTATTCACATTTGGGTTTGTGTGTTCTTTTATGACACGTATTATGTTTTTTGCATGTGGATGAAATAAAGCTCAAGTGTGTGTGTGTCCCCATTCATGTGTCTGTTTGGGTGTGTGTGTTTGTTTGTGTGTGTGAGTTAATGTGTTTTTCCATTCCAGTGCATGGCTATGCCAGTCAATGTGTGCCCATTTGTTCAGGTTGCACATGACCCCTACCTCCTTGGGGAGGTCCAAGTCTTTCATGTCCCTTGCTCTACTCTCTGCTGAAACTGGGTCAAAGGATGAAAGAACAACAACCCCCCCTTCCACACACACACACACACACACACACACACACACCTCCTCACAAGTATAGCAAGGTTTAGGGTTACAATTAGGGTTATGTTAAATGTTATACATTAAGGTTTATGTTTAGGAGTTAGGTTTCAATTTTTTTTGCGGGAGATATGTAGATTACGGTTAGGGTTTGAGTTAAGGTTAGGATTAGGGGAACACAGCCAAGTAAAAATGTCTGCTCTTCAGTCCCTGAGCAGGGCAATTAAGCCCAATTCCTCCAAGGTCACATTCTGAAAATTAGAATGTGTTCTCAATCATACATACTGTACATGGTAAAAAATGGAAACTATTTTCAATTAACTTGCTTACCCAGACCTTATTAGCTAATAGGATGATTCCTTACCGATATGTACAGTCATTTTTATATAATTTCAGACAAGAAACCCCACGTCTTGGTTCAGTGCAATCTCTAGTACACTAGTAATAACTAAATTAACAATGTAATAATATTAATAGCAATGAGCAATGAGCAAGGTACACAGGTACCAAATCCCCCCCAAAAGGAAACAGAACCAATCAGGCGGATGCTACGGTGATGGGGGGGGTTAGCAACTGCATGCTAGTAAGACTAGCGGACCAGCAGACTGTGTACACCGTCCGACTTAAATAGACCACCATGCTGAAGAAAGAAATCTTCAGACTGTGGTAGGAGCGAACCTGACGTCAGCTGATGCATCGCTGAGCCAATGCCCACTCGGGTTCCCTGGCTGAACTAACTGTGCTTCATTAAAATAATAAAAATGCAGTTGATACAGCTGCCCAGTGGGAAGTACCTTAGTTTGGCCAGCACATACAACATTGGTACATAGTCCCATGCATTGGCAGTGTTTTTAGGGAATTATTTTATTATTTACTGAAAGAGCAGCGGAGCAGATTTGAACCTATGCTGCAGCAGGACCAGAGGCAGAGACCACTGGACCTCTCTAGGCCACACTAATAGGTCTTGAGTGACAACAAACATGGACGATCAGCTTTCCATACAGACATTCAACACACCCACTAGCCTATACTCTGGTCGCCACCGGGCTTCACTTCCAATCCATCTCTAGCTTAGCTCCTCTCTCTTTCTGCCTATGGTTTGTCCTTGCACATCACATCACTTACAAAGCCCTAGTCTGGCAGAGTGTTGTGGATTTGTAACTCGGCAGAGATTCCATTACGAATGGATTGCATCTCAGCGTCTTTCTGGCATAACTCTGTCTCCAAGGCCCTTCCAAGTAGGCTATATTTTTGGACCAGCTTTGCCCCCTCAAATGGGGATCGAAAGAGCCAAACTGGACTTTTGGGGGCTTATGGCGGTAGTTGACAAATATGAAGGGTGGTGGTTGGCTGAGGGGCGATGAGGGTGTACTTGCGGAAAGCCCTCCTAAGCTTTCTCAGTCCCTTAAGTTCCTGAGCACATAGTGTCTGTTGGTCACTCTGTCTTTTTATGCTGGATGATAGACGGACGGTGTGACGCCTTAGCGTGGGTATGCATGCATGCTTTTCTGTCTGTGTGTACTTGAGTGGTTGTATGTGTGTATTTTGCGGAATTGAAAACAAGAAAGAGACAGGAAACCACTGCTCCTGTCTTAAGTTTAGCCCTGTGGATGTGGGAGGCCTGGGGCTGGTCCTGGCGGGGGTTGGAGAGGGAGGGCTGCACAGTCCTCCTTAGATAAAAGCTGCAGGCCCCTTGGCGGTGTTGTGATACTACCATCTGGATATTCCCTCTGAACCCCATAGACCCCCCTTTGCCCCCCACCCTGGGGCATGCTGTGCCAAGGAGGGCCTTGTCACAGTGATGGAGATGCTTCTGTTAGCACACGTTTGTGTCCCCATGCCAGTGTCTCCTTTATTACCCCTTCACCAACCCCTGCAGAGCCTGCACATTCCTCCAACCCCCTCTGCTCTTCTACACTCCCTCCAGCTAGCTGCAGTCTACCGGCCTGGGTATTGTTGGACTGCTCCCAGGGGGTGGAGTGGGACCATGGGGGAGTTTTATTTGTCATCATCTCAGGACTCGTCAGTGTGTGTGTGTGTGGAACCATAATGACAGATACAGCAGGGCTTATTTCAGACAGGCTGACATGAAAAGACATTGCTACAGCAAAGAGTTTCTGGTGAGGGGTATGAGGTGGCGGTCGGGGCGGAGTAATATTACTTTCCTGAGGTTGGGTTGCTGCTATCCTATTGACTGTGTGGTATTCTCGGTTTCCCAGGCCCAGGTTTTGATTATCACCTGTTTTTACTGGTAGAAGGCTCGTGTGAGGTATGCCCAGGGAAATTACCTTGGCACATGGACGCTTTGTTAGCACGGTACTCTCCTCTACCGTGGCCAAGTAAACAAACCTTAGTCAGGGGGGATAGAATAGGGAGGGAGTGGGGTTGTAGCAAGAACCCCCTCAACCAGACACAAAAATAGACACACACTGTTGGAGGGACACCTTTACAATGTGAAGAAAATTGAAAGAGAGACTAATCCAGACCACACTGACCAAACAGAGCCTGTGTGCCTATCTGGTTCATTCTTAAATTACAGTGGCCATTCGAGAGCTTAATTAAAAAAAAAAAATAGTTAAATGTAATGTATTATATATTCCAGTTAAATAAAATCAACTACTATGATAGCTTCATAACTTGAAATAATGTGTTACCGTTATAATGACATCTAACTATATATACAATGATGACCCAAAACATTATGACCACTAACAAGGGCACATGTCAATGTCTGGGTAGATTAGATGGTATGTGAAAAATCAGTTCTCGTAGTCAACATTAGATGCTGGAGAAATGGGCAGGAGTAAAGACCTGAGCGACTTTCACAAGGGGCAAATTGTTATGGACAGATGACTGGGTCAGAGCATCTCTGAAACGACAAGGCTTGTGGGGTGCTCCTGGTCGGCAGTAGTCAGTACCTACCGACAGTAGTCTAAGGCGGGAAAAACCACAAATGGGCGGCTAAAACCCCAAGGCTTATCGATCCGCAAATGCAGGAAAGACTATCCCGTCTGGTCCGAAACGTCAGAGGGTCCACTGTGGCACAAGTCACAGAACATGTTAATGATGGTTACGGGAGGAATCTGTCACAACATGTAATGCGTTGCACACTGTTGCATATGGGGCTGCGTAGTTCCAGACTGGTCAGAGTGCTCATGATGACCCCTGTACCACCGTCAAAAGTGCCTACAATGGGCGCGCGAGTGTTGGAACTGGACCTTGGAGCAGTGGAAGAAGATTGTCTGAGTCCCATTTTCTTTTATGGCACATGGACAGTCGTGTACGTGTGTGCTGTTTACCTGGGGAAGTAATGACACCAGGATGTACTGTGGGAAGACGACAAGCCGGTGGACTGTGGAAAGACAACAAACCGGTGGAGGGAATGTGATGCTATGGGGTGCCTGGGTCCAGGCATTCATGTGGATGTCAATTTGAGACGTGCCACCTACCTTAAAGTTACAACTCTTCATGGCAATGGTATTCCCTGATGGCAGTGGCCTCTTTCAGCAAGATAATGCGCACCGCCACACTGCACACATTTTTTGGGAATGGTTTGAGGAACATGATGAATTATTCATTTGGTTAATTTGGTTCCTCAAACCAAGGTGTTGCCCTGGCCTCCAAACTCCCCAGATCTCAATCCGATTGTGCGTCTGTAGAATGTGTTGGACCAAGAAGATCCACAATTGATCTACAGTACATTTCTCAGACAGTAATGTTAATCCACCTCTGCAGTACATTTCTCAGACAGTAGAGTAATGTTAATCCACCTCTACAGTACATTTCTCAGACAGTAGACTAATTTTATTCCACCTCTACTGTACATTTCTCAGACAGTAGAGTAATGTTAATCTACCTCTACAATACAGTTTTCAGATAGTAGAGTAATGTTAATCTACCTCTACAGTACATTTCTCAAACAGTAGTGTCATAGGCGGAAATCCCGGGGGGGACGTGACCCCCGCATCTTGGGGAAAACTATGATTTGTCCTCCCCAATCAATACATTTAAACATAACTATATAATTTCAATAATAGCAATAAGACTCAATGGAAGCACTTGTGCAGAATATAGACACCAAATAGCGCGTTTAAGTTTAAAAAAAGTGTGACAGCTCCGTCCTTTGCCTCACAGTGGTTTGATCCACTGCCCCCCCAGCCCTCAGCATTGGCACATCGTGCAGGTAGGTACGGTGCATGTGTGGGAATCTGACAGTGTGTCGTTGATGGTTGACTTTCAGTAAGTAGTTCAAACAAAGGATATGTTAGACATTTCTTTACTTCTACTACTCAATACAATTAAAAAACATTTCTAACCGTCAAAAGCCTTCATTTTCTCTGCATTGAATGACAGGTCACTCGTTATGTTAGCTAGCGGTTAGCTGATGTTTGCTAGCAAGCTACAGTAACAATCAACCAGCTTTTGCAGCTGTTTAATTCGAGTCAATGAGAGAAGCTTACAGTGCAGTGTATGTAGTGTTCCTTAGCTGGCAAGGTGACAGTGTTCGTGTCTACCATCTGAAAGGTACTCAATGCACCTGGCTAACGTGGGCTAATCCAATAAATTTGTTTTATGTTGGTACTGTAGGGTTCACACACACAATAGCTGAATTTGCAGAACTACAGCAGCAAGCAAACCCATGGTGCAAACTAAAACAGTATTACAGCACTTTTTTTGGTGTCTCCCTCAAAAATTGCTCTTGAGAAATTTTTATGTAATTGTCCCCTCCAAACTTGATATCAGATTTTCGCCCCTGAGTAGTGTAATGTTAATCCACCTCTACAGCACATTTCTCAGACAGCAGAGTAATGTTAATCTACCTCCACAGTACATTTTTCAGACAGTAGTGTAATGTTAATCCACCTCTACAGTACATTTTTCAGACAGTAGAGTAATGTTAATCTACCTCTACAATACATTTCTCAGACAGTAGAGTAATGTTATTCCACCTCTACAGAACATTTCTCAGACAGTAGTGTAATGTTAATCCACCTCTACAGTACATTTCTCAGACTGTAGTTTAATGTTAATCCACCTCTACAGTAAATTTCTCACACAGTAGAGTAATGTTAATCTACCTCTACAGTACATTTCTCAGACAGTAGAGTAATGTTAATCTACCTCTACAGCACATTTCTCAGACAGTAGAGTAATGTTAATCTACCTCTACAGCACATTTCTCAGACAGTAGAGTAATGTTAATCTACCTCTACAGCACATTTCTCAGACAGTAGAGTAATGTTAATCTACCTCTACAGCACATTTCTCAGACAGTAGAGTAATGTTAATCTACCTCTACAGTACATTTCTCAGACAGTAACGTTAATCCACCTCTACAGTACATTTTTCAGACATTAGAGTAATGTTAAGCAACAAAATAGTTAGTTCTTCCTTCTCTTCCCTGTTTTTCATTCTTTCCTCCCTGTGTTTCCCATTCCTTCTTCCCTGTGTTTTCCATTCCTTCTTCCGTGTTTTTCAGCCCTTCACAAAAACAAATACACCGGATCAACTGTGCTGCCAAATCGCAGCGGAACACATTTAGCAAACTTCAATGTGCCTAGCCACTCCTTACTGCTTTTTGTGCTTTAATTGATAATTGAATGACTATCGCCACGTAATCAATTAGTCAACTCTGACTCCAGGCAATTAATTGGCTTGTGCCAGAGAGAGCAGAAGAGACTGAGCAGAGTGGTGAGAGACCAACTGCCTGTAGAAGTGCAGATGGGTTTTCAGACAATGTACATTTTGTATCTGCCTTTAAGCCACTGATTACCTTCCTGTTTCTAAGTAAGTAATTGTTGCTTAGGATGAAACCTTAGTGACTTTCCTCAAGCCTGATTCAGGGACTGATTATGGCAAAAATTGATGCACTTGAAGAACAGAAAACACACAGTGGGAGGTTCTCTCTAATTTGACCATGTTATTTCAGAGACACACATGCAAGCTCTCTCTATTCACCACTCTGTTTTTACAAGAATCCAGAAAAATTATTGGCCACCTGCTGTCCACTGTTTCTTATAACCTGCAAGTGGATAGCAAAGTATTGGAGAGTGGAGGGAGGGACCAACAGTCTAGTATTGATCCAACTCCTATCTAGATTTTATTCAGTCCTCATGCCTTTTCAATCATTTGACTTCCATTCAAGCCAATTAAGCCAGTGTGACCCTCCTTGAATGAGTGATGCTTGACTAAGTTCCATTGGCTCCACAACCCTCCTGGGGCCTAAGCAGAGGCTGCTTGGCTATGCACAGGCAGGGGGCTAATAGGCCCGGATAGGGCTGGATAAAGGGAGAACTGTTTAAGATCAGGATGTAACCATCTGCTTTTGTGGTGGTGAGCATCAAAGCCCTGAAGGAACCCAGTTGGGACACTCCTTTCAGAGCAAAAACCCTAGATAGTAGCTTCATATTTCACCAGCCAGGACACAGCTAGCCAAGCAAGGAGGCCTTTTGAGAGACATTATACACCTTCTATTCTCTCTCTCTCTGTTTCCCTCCGCATGGCTTCTATAGGGCTTTGAGTTAACTGAAAGTGAGAGAGAAGAGGGTAAACTCCCATGATTAATTCTGGGAATGTGGGTATAAATCAGTAGGTTTGACCCAGTGAACCTGGGCCATTCTCCTTTACTTCGTAAAATGGGGGGGGGGGGGGG
>JACXGI010008986.1:0-19894 GCA_016801175.1 Esox masquinongy
CACACACACACACACACACACACACACACACACACACACACACACACACACACACACACACACACACACACACACACACACACACACACACACACACACACACACACACACACACACACACACACACTAAACTGTTCAGGGAAAGAACGAATTAGCTTATCCCAAAATCCCATTTGGGATAAGCTAAGCTATCTGGAACCACTCTATCAAGCAACGTCATCATGATGCTTGCTCGGTGGGTTGCTCCCTTTTAAAGTTTGCAGATCAAAATGTAATGTAAAACTAACACAGGATTGCATACGAGGGTCCCCAGATTATCCACTCTAAGGATAATTCAGAGAAGCATTTCTTTTCTACAGGATACATTTTTCAATGTGACTGCTATATTGTTGTCCTGTTTTGAATCCAAATACAAGTAACAGCAGGGGGCACTAGTATGTCATTTCATCACACCGATTAGAAGATAGATTATCAGAGAGAGATGGGCATTAACAGCAACCGGTTAACAATACAGGA
Organism: Esox masquinongy; assembly: GCA_016801175.1. Taxonomy (NCBI): domain Eukaryota; kingdom Metazoa; phylum Chordata; class Actinopteri; order Esociformes; family Esocidae; genus Esox; species Esox masquinongy. Next base: position 517 of record JACXGI010008986.1, read on the forward strand.
CGCAAACTAACCACTACAAGAATAAAACTCAAAATAACTCGGATTACTGTGAATTCACTTCCATGGCCAATCAGCGACAATCCCAAAGTCTGGAGACTGAGAGCAGTCGTTTGGTTCATAGACAAGTTACAAGGTAATTAAACATGTCATTTTAAAATATGGGCGATGTAGCCCTTTCATTTCAATTGATATGAAATCAGGAGACAGATGTTTCCGCTTTTTTGGCAGTAGAAACCCTACTTTGTGTGTTAGTGGGTTAATGACTAATATAACCCCACTGCTTTTAACCACCAGCGTAAACATTTCATAAGCTATATGTTGCTGGAAGAGGAGGTATCATTGCTTTGCTACACTTTCAAGTTTTACATGTAGACAATTATTTTGAAAGGTTAACTGGAGGCACTGAAATCAGCCCCGGTCTGAAAGCGTCATTATTATTTTTACCATACCCTCTAGGGATGAAGAACGCTTTTATTCAATGAGTTACAATAGTGAGAAACATAATCACAGCCTGATGCAATGACAATCACTTTGTATGCAGCCAACGAACAAAACGTAAAAGCTGCTTGGTAATATCAATTGCTCATATTGATATCATAACATAAATGTTACTTAATTGTCTGTTTAGCCGACACCATTATTGCGAAAATAATGGACCTATCAGGACAATGAACACATGCTAGTAATGATGGACCCAATTAAGGGAAGGAAAATTACATTAAAATACTTTCAAAGGAATAAAGACATGGCTTGGATATTAAAGTGGCCCTGAATGCCGGCTGTCGCCTCTGAAACTATACTGACTGGCGTGATCAGGACACAGTGGTCGGATTCACCACTGCTCCACTCTTTCTAAACACACATGCATCTGTTAGATTCTTTCGGTGGATAATGTTTTAGGTCAAATATTGGATTCAAGCTTTTGGGCAATACGAAAGGGATGATCACGTCTTCCTACTCGTTTTGACTCTGGAAATATCCTACATAACCACCAGAGGTCTGTAATATAGCCCCACTGAAAGGTTGCTGGTTTGAGTCCCAGAGCTGACAAGGTCATCTGTCGGTCTGACCCTGAGCAAGGCACTTCACCCAAACTGCTCCAGGTTAACCGCCAATAAAAGATTATCCCCAAGCTCTGACCCGACTCTCCGGGGAGGTAAAATGAGGAGTTTAACCACTTCACACATCTACATGCTTGTGCATCAGGATAAAGAACCCCCATATTTCAGCATAGAGAAGCTGGAGTTTGTTCAGGAGAACACCATGGTATGGAACATTTTGAAAAACAATGTATCCTTCATCTAAACAACTGATGTCAGTGGTGATTAGATTATATATGCACAAGATTACATTTAGAAAACACAGATGTCCGCATGGCCATTACCTGAACTGGGCCTGGGTGGCAGTGACCTCTAGGAGGCGCTGCTGTAGAACGGAGAGCTCGGTAGCGTAGCACTCTTCTGTCTCTTTGGCCTGCTGCTGGTAGTAGGCCCTGAGGCGCTCCACTTCCTGCCTGTGGCTCTCCTCCAGCTGGGCTTGTTGCTGCTGGACATCGGCCCTGAGCGTCTGGATGTCCTCGGTATCGTTGGAGGAGGCAGAGGGTGAGGTGGTCTCCCTCAGGTCTGGTTAGAGAGTGTTACCATAAGCGTGGTGGAAGCAGATAGTGATTTTTGGGGATTACGGCTTGCAGATGGCGTGGAATATGGGCACCACATTCCAACTTGGGGTGATATGAGTTTAGACGCACAGACAGTATGTTAGTGTAAATGGAGATGTACCCTTGAGGTTGTGTGGGGAAACAACGGCACTGTCCATATGCCTGCGGAGGCTGGCCATCTCCTCTTCACTGCTGAGCTTCAGATCATCGTAAGCTTGCTGTATCTCCACTATCTAAGAAAGACAATAACAGAGTTTGACAACATTTGTTGTCATTAATCAAAGCCGATTAGCTGTAATTTTTCAGAATTATAACTGGTAACTAATACAGTTACATGTTTAAAAGTTAAGTGAAAAGGTCCTACTAATCACTGTACCAAAACAAATAAAACCATCATAGCTGATTTTCAACCCTGTCATAATGATGATTAAAAATCATTAGACTATTACAGGCTGGTCTTTAAGTAACTTAAAATATCAAATGAAACAATTCATTACATTTTTCAAACAATACTTCTCAGTCCTTCCTACCTTACTGACATCTGCCTTCAGTAATGACTGAAGCTGTACTAGACGACTGTGCTCCTGTTCAATCCTCTCCTTCACCTGCTGGAGGTCTCTATACATTTCTATAGAGCCACACAAACAAAATTTCACATATATACATACATACAGAGAGAGAGAGACAGATACAGAGAAGCTGGTGAAGGACACCTGGTTAAGGAAACCCCCCAGGTTTGCTTATATGAAAAAGCAAAACGGGGGGGGGGGGCATTTTGTGATATAATGTAGTAAATATTAGCAAATTAGTTACTTTGGGAAGTTTAAATGTTTTTGTTAGTCAGCAGCATATACACATTTAGGAAAAGATTCCAAGCGGTAAAGCACCTTCTGCGTCCCGTAACACAGCGCTGGGATCTTTGGTTTCTTCCTTCTCAGAACAATGAATCTTCCAGTCCTTGACATCCGTGAGGTGGAGACGCTGCAAGAACTCCTCACCAAAAACTTTAGCAAAGGACTGTAAAGAATGGCAAAATAGCTCAAAAAAAAATATAACTGTGGACTGATTCAGTAATATGGTAAGTCAATCTACAAACCAAAAATAATTAAGTATAATGTTTTTTTTTTAAGAAATGAACAGATCAAATTAATTGACAGTGTAAAATAGCACTAATCAAATACGTGATTTTAAGTTTACTCTGTGCAGGGGTATGTGAGTATATAATCAAGGTTAACTACCAGGATGATCTGTTCGCATTCATCAGATACAACTTGGACCACATTCTGATACTTGGAGCTTTTGAGATCATCTAGGAAGTATGAGAAAAAACAAGAAAAGCATATATTATTACCGGCTTGCATTGAGAATAAATGGTACATTCTAATATACTTCCATTACTAAAATAGGATGAGAACAGAAGTGACTGAGTCTCCCGTTTTACGATCTGCTTTTCATAGCACGGTTGACATAATAAATAATAGATAAAACGCAATAAAATATGCATGCGTGCACGCACTGACACTCTGAAACATGTAGACACATGATTACCGATCCCCTTTCCCCTCCTGCACAAACACAGTGCCGTATCTCTACACTCAAACTCCACCTTCCCAGACACACGCGCACGCAAAGACGCACGCACACAGACACACGCGCACGCATGCCCGCCCGCACACCTTTGCCTTCTTTCAGGCAGACCGCCTCCTGCTCCCGAGTGCCGGCATGGGTGTCTGTCTGCTCGCGGAGCAGCTCCAGCTGGGCAGCGTGTATCTGGGATAGGCTGATCCGCTGGGCCTCCAGTTGCAGCCTGCACTCCAGCTGCAGACCAAGAGATTAGTGATTTACAGATTACATAGAGTAAATACTGATGTATAATGTACAGTACCAGTCAAATTTTGGGATACACCTATTCATTTAGTGTATTTATTTAGTTTTACCATTTTCCACAATGTACAATAACTGTGAAGACATTAAAAACTAAGAAATAACACCCATTACCTTAGTAACCAAAAAAGTGTTAAATAGATCAAAATACATTTAATATTGTAGATTCATCAAAGTAGCCACCCTTTGCCTACTGTAGGTTGACATGACAGCTTGGCACACACTGCATTATCTCAACCAGCTTCATGAGGTAGTCACCTGGAATGCATTTCAATTAACAAATGTGCCTTGTTAAAAGTTAATTTGTGGAATTTAATTCAGCTGTGTTGTAACAAGTTATGGTTGGTATACAGAAGACCATCATTATGTCTGCACTGTAGTAGCCCAGATTATAGGACAGCTCAAACATGCAAAGTGGCAGTCCATCATTACTTCAAGACATGAAGGTCAATCAATCTGAGAATATCAAGAACTTTTATCATTTCTTCAAGTTCAGTCACAAAAATGATCAGGCGCCATGACGTAACTGGCTCTCACGAGGACCTCCATTGCAAACTAAGACCCAGAGTGACCTCTGCTGCAGGGGATAAGTTCAATAGTTACCAGCCTCAGAAATCAATTAACTGCACTTCAGATTGTAGCCCAAATAGATGCTTCGCAGAGTTCAAGTAACAGACATCTCAATATCAACTGTTCAGAGGACAGTATGAGAATCAGGCCTTCATGGTTGTATTGCTGCAAAGAAACTACTACTGAAGGACAACAATAAGAACAGACTTGCTTGGGCTAAGACACATGAGAAATGGACATTAGACTGGTGGAAATCTGTCCTTCGGTATGATTAGTCCAAATTAGATATTTTTAGTTCCAAACGCAGTGTCTTTGTGAGACGCAGAGCGGGTGAACAGATTATCTCCGCATGTGTGTTTTCCACCGTGATGCATGGAGGAGGTGTGACGGTGTGGGGGTGCATTGCTGGTGACATTGTCTGTGATTTATTTAGAATTCGAGGCACACTCAACCAGCATGGCTACCACAGCATTCTGCAGCAATATGCAATCCCATCTGCTTTGCGCTTAGTGGGACTATCATTGGTTTTTCAACAGGGCAATGACCCAAAACACACCTCCAGGCTGTGTAAGGGCTATTTGACTAAGAAGGAGAATGATGGAGAGCTGGTTCAAATGACCTGGACTCTATAATCACCCGATCTCAACCCAATTGAGATGGTTTAGGATGGGTTGGACCGCAGAGTGAAGGAAAAGCAGCCAACAAGTGCTCCGTATATGTGGGATCTCCTGTTGGAAAAGCATTCCAGGCGACTACCCCATGAAGCTGGTTGAGAGAATGCCAAGAGTGTGTAAATCTGTTATCAAGGCAAAGGGTTGATTGTTTGAAGAATCGATATATAAATATTTTTTGATTTGTTTAAACACCTTTTTGGGTAATATATGATTGCATAAGAATTATTTCAGTTTTGATGTCTTCACTATTTTTCTACAATGTGGAAAACAGCAAAAATAAAGATATACCCTTGAATGGTTTTTCAAAACTACTGACAGGTACCGTAGTTATGACCTTTTCTTATCGCAGTCTGAAGGGGTTAGGGAGAGTCAAAGATCAGGACATGCCTGCTCTGATACATGCTTTGCCAAGCTGTGCTGCTTCTTATAACACTACTCACTTAACCAGGAAGCCAGTTGAGCCAATAAGTTATAGGAGAACGCTACAGCAACTACAGAACTTAGCTTGCAGGTACCCAACTCGCCAGACAGAATAGCTAGCATGCAAAGGCACAAGAAAATCCAAGTCTGCTGTGTATACTAGTCATTTTGTTGATTACGTCTTTAAACAAACATTTCCAGAAGGTACATCCCCACCCACAACAAGAAATGGGAATGCCAGCAGGTGGTAGACACTGGGAAAGAACCTGGGCTTTAGCAAAACATAAGAGGCATCAGGGAGTAACAGTTTTTCCGTTAATGGCTCAGTTGGTAGAGCATGGTGCATGCTATGCCAGGGTTGTGGGTTCAAAAATATGAAAATGTCCGTACTCTTGTTGCTCTAAAATCCTGATTTTCTATTCCTTTGATGATAGTTCTACAGTTTTTGCTGCGTGCAGTGCATTTTTGTGAGGAATGGTAATGTTGTTTTGTAATACTATTTTAAACTGCTTCATCTAACCTACTCAATCGCTATACATATTGCTGTAGGTCTGGTATCAAACTGAGGTTAAGCATATGTTTGATAACCTATTGCATAAAGCTACATGGAATGTGCCACTGTTCTTGTGCCACTGCTAGGAAAGTGCATTCAACAACTGCCGAACATTGCTTACTTTGGCGATTTTTCACCTGAGTATTAGCACAGTACATTACGAGCGATATAACATTCACTGAGACAATAAACAAGCCAAGTATAGGTCAAGATAAGATCTGTGACAAGAAAGGTTTGCCTTTCTTCACAGACTTGCCACTGTGCACCCACAGCTATGTGTGAGGCTTTGGCACCTGTTGATTGACCTTCCCAAACCAATGAACTCCTCTGTGATGCATCAAAGGCAGCAGTGAGCGACTCAGGCAGGAGGATCTGAAAGCACAGACGGATGTGAGCTTGGGTGACATTTACATGCTCTTTGGCCTGGCTGTCCCCGTCCTGCATTTGTCGCGTTGCTACCAGGTCTGTCTGATGCTCCATCCCATCTACTGTCTTTCCCTAAAAAGAGGATAACAAAAGTTGCCGCTGTAACGGAATAGTTTAAACATGTGACAAAAAACCCACACATGAACAATGTATAGCCCGGCAACAATGCATACGCTGTAAAACAACTGGAACACTAAAGACAAAGACATCTGCGGAAGCAGTGCATAATACCTCCACTGACAACTAATGAACAGCAATGAATGCTAATGTCAAAGATTGGGAGAACTAGTATCAAAAATAACAAAATGGTACTATTGCCTCTTTGTGCCGGTTTTAATTCCAAGCATATACAAAAAATAGGATAGAATTTTGCATTGCTCATGAAGATGCTACAGTATGCAGTCTATTAGGGGGTTCTTCCCCAGTAAGTGAAACTGACCATAGTGTGGTGAATTGATGGAAGATGAGGGACAGATGCTGTGCATTGACATACTTCTAAGGTAAAGCCTTGAAAATGTACAGTTGAGACACATGAGTAGCATTGACACAAAATGGCTTCTCACATCAGAGCACTTAATGCCTGCAGGACGGAAAGAAACTACAATGTATGCAGATTTCTATATAAAAGGAAAGAAGTAACGTGTCTAAAGAAATAAATAATCATCAGAGATATCCATGTTTGCTTTTCGTTTTTCCTTGGCACTTTTTAGCTTTGTAGAGCTGAGTAGAACACTGATTATAATTCTTACGTAACAGCTTAAGCGAAGCTTAAGGGTAATTTCAACGTAATAATTTAAATGAACACACTACTTGGAGTAGAGCATGAATACTGTTTTTATGCAACAGGCTCCCCTAGTCTTTACAGCCATCTACTGTATGCATCGACCCCATTGATGATCCCCTTTAGTACGTCCTCTTATGTGTTGAGTGGTATGACCTGACAGCCAGAGACAAAATACAGAGCCTTTTTTTTACCTAAAGGTCTACTGTTGTTTTCAAACTGACTGCCAGCCTCTAGGTACTCCGGCACTTTGTAATCAAGCTCATCAGTCACTAGCAGCGGAATAAAAAAAAAAACGCAAAAAAATAAACTGTTCGGTGTTACAGCAGGCAAACCTCACCTCAGACACATTTTTAAATTAGCCTTTGGTTCAGTGAATGCTTAAACGGTTAAGATTCACTTATATCAAGAAATTATCGACAGTTGTAAGATATATGAAAGAAGTAATGACACATCATTACGCAGTACTGGTTGTGAACGTGACACATTGTTTACTGGTTAATTCAAGTCTATTGACTACTGTTCATTTACATAAGCACAATGCAAACACTCAGTAAAAACATTTTAATATACTTTCAAAAGATTTATTTAAAAAAAGGCAGGGATTGAAAGAGAGCGAGAACAGCGCAAGGCGCTTGTCGCTTCGGTACTATTCCAGCTAAGAGAACTGCAGCAGCTGCTGTGTGTGAATGCTTACCTGTTTCCCAACGCCTTCTGTCTGTGTGTGTGCGTGGAACCCGTCTGTGGTTTCCTCCTCCCCGGTCCTCTGCTTTGAGCTCGACGGAACCGGGCTCTCCATCAGAGCCTGCTCGTCCCGCTCTGCTGCAGCAGTAGAACCTCCAGATTTCTTGTTTCTATTCGCCACCTCCTCAGTCTCTCTTTTTTCTTTTGACTGGGCTGAAGTCTGACGCTTCTTCTTTCCTCGCCGCTGCTGTGTCTTGCGCCTGTCTGACCCAGAGGCTAAAGGCTTCACAGCAGAGCTACGCTCAACAGGTCCCTCCCCCACAGTCGAGACCAGAGAAGGGGCTGCAGACACAGCTAGTGTTTGGCTTTGATGCTGAGCCTCCGGGGTGTGTCGGAGGCGGTCCAGCTCCATTTCGGCGACCCGTAAAGAGGAGCGGAGCACATCTACCTCTCCTTTGAGAGATTCAATCTGTAGGTGAGGATTGTCGACAGTGCAAGCTGGGGCTACAGACTGAACAGGCAGCCCCCTCTGTTGGAGTTTAGCTTGGCTTAGAGCAGCTTCACCTCCCTCCTCTCCCTGTCTCTGCAGTTCCATCTCTCCCTTTCTCTCCTTCAGAGTCTTTTGCAGTCTTTCAAGCTCTTCCTCCATGGTTTCATTCACTGTAATGATGCCCTTGTTTTCTCTCTTGACCTGCCTCAGTTCTCCTTCCAGCTCATCCAATTCACCTTCTGTAATAGTCAGCTGCTCAGTAACCTCAGACAGCCTCACAGCAAGTTCCTCCTTCTCCATCAGAGCTACCTTCAGCTTTTCCATTTGCTCAGTAGTGTCTTTCTCCAACAAAGCACTGCAGGTGTCTACAGACTTGTCCTGCATTTTGCTAGTTTCCTTGTTCTCCATCAGCTCCTGTATCTGTGACTGGAGGTTGGCAAGTTTTGACTCATACACAAGTGTGTCCTTGAGAATCCTGTCCTCCAACTGCGCCTTTACCTCCACAAGGCATGTGTACTCCTCCTTGAGCTCTTGATAGTTCACTTCAAAGTTCTTTTCAGCAAAAGAGAATGTATTCCTCTGCATTTCAATCTGCTCTTGCAACTCTTCTACTTGTCGATGCTTTTGTTCTTTTTCTATGGTAAGAGACATAATTTTTTCCATTTTGGATGCAACTTCTTCTTCCATGGCACTGTTGGTTTCTATCAAAATCTTGTTTTCATATTCCCGTTCCGTCCATTTGTTTTCCCAGGTCTTTTCATTTTCCTTGGACTGATTTTCTAGCAGCTCATTCTTTTTCAGCAGTGTTTGGATTTCCATCTCCATTCTGACCCTTTCTTCTCCACCCTTTCTCAATTCCTCAGCCTCCACCTGAAGTTCCTTGAGTTGCACCACCAGCTCTTCAGCTTTCGAGCTGTGCAGTGCCATCTTCAGGTCATCTTTCAGTGCATCTATTTGGTGTAACAGCTCATCTCGGTCTTCCTCGTACCCATTCCTCAACTCCTCCAGGGCTCGTCCGTGCCGGATGGACGCCTCATTTAGGAGATTCTCTGCATTGAGCTGGCTCTCCCTCTGGAGGTTCTCCCGAAGGGCAATGAGCTCCTCTTCGTGGCTGAAAAGAAGATGTGTTCTCAGCCTCTCCAGTTCTGCCTCCTGTGACTCAGCCATGCGGTCCAGCACTGCGTCCTTCTCCCGCTCCATCATTTCAAGTTTGATCTTGTAGTTTGTTGTCTCTGACTCATGCTTGGCTTCAATATCTTCTGCCACCTCCGCCGCAGCAACTAGTTGGGCCTTCAGGTCATCCACAGTCTCCTGGAGGCGCTGAAGTTCACCCTGATGGCTTTCATAGACAGCAAAGTTCTGGGAGGCCTGCTCCATTTGGAACCTAGCTGAGTGAAGGTCCTGAAGCAGGTCCTTCACCTGCCCCTCAAGGCTGAGCTTCTCCTGTGCCATCAGGGTAAGCTCCTGTCTGCCCTTCTCATAAAGCATCTGGGCCTCTTGGAGCCTCTGCTGAAGCTCTGCAATCTTGCCCTTGAGCTCAATAACCACCTTGGGACTGGGACTGGGGCTGGATTTCTGGGCTCTTAGAAGATCTAGCTCTTCGTGATGCTGCTTTGTGAGCTGTTCCAGGACCGCAGAGTGTTGCAGGCGAAGCTCCTGCTTCATCTGGACGATCTGCTCACCGTACATCTCATCCAGCTCTGCCCTGAGGTGATCCAGCCTATGGACCGAGTCCTCCTCCATCCTCTGGAGGGTTTCACTCTCCGAGAGGCTGCCCTGGTGGCATCGCTTCTGGAGGTCTTCCACAATACCCATCAGCTGTTGGATCTCATTGGAGGACATCTGCTCCTTCTGCCTTGAGACTGAGAGTTCACTCCTGCAGGACTCTAACTCAACCCTACAGATCCGCAATTCATCCTTACTGCTCTCCAGTTCCACCCTACAACTGTCCAATTCACCCTTACTGCTCTCCAGTTCCACCCTACAACTGTCCAATTCACCCTTACTGCTCTCCAGTTCCACCCTACAACTGTCCAATTCACCCTTACTGCTCTCCAGTTTCACCCTACTTTTATCCAACTCACCCTTACTGAACTCTAAGTCCCTTTTACAGTTATCCAAATCATTTTTACAGTTCTCTAGCTCTTGGGCCTTTGCAGTCATTTGCAAGTTCAGGTTATTGAAGCATTTCTCAGAGGCTGTCAACTCCTCTTTTATCTGGTGTAGAGAGGTGTCCCGTTCTGCCATTACTCTCTCTTGCTCTGCGATCAGCTGCTCTTTCTCATTCAACTTCTGTGCAAATGTCTCCTCAGTCATTCTTCCCACCTGTGCAAGCTCCACCTTGAGCATGTTCAGTGTACGCTCATGTTCCATTATTATTGCAGTTTGCGTCGAAATCAGCAGGTCTTTTTCATTTACCGTTTGGGCAAATGTCTCCCCAGCTCCTCTGCCCACATGTGCAAGCTCTTCTCGAAGTTGCGCTAGGGAACGCTCATGAGCTTTCACAATTCTCTCCTGTTCAGCAATCAGTAGGTCTTTCTCATTTAATCTTTGTGCAAATAATTCTCCAGTGCTTCTTCCCACCTGGAAAGAAAAATAAGTATTAGACCGACATAAAGCCCACTATGAAATGTCAGTCACATACTAAAAAAACTGCAATAAAATGTCTACAAACAGCCTTGAAACTGAATTGTGTTTTGTGACGTAGAATGACAATCCAAGTTAAAAATACAGTCAACCACCCAGGAAACAGACCCATTGATTAGACCTCAAAACATTTCAGTCAAGAGGATATTTTCCCATATGGCAGGCACTGTTTAACACCAACCAGGCAGCTGTCTCACCATCTCAGCCTCGTCGAGCTGGTGCTGGAGCTGGCTGATTCGCTGCAGCTGCTCCTCACTCCTCTCCTGGTGCCCCCTGACCTGGTTGTTCATCTCCTCCAGCTGCTGCTGGTATTGGACAAGCTGCTGCTTGGCCTGCAGGAGGTCCTGCGCTGTGCTACTGTGGCTGGTGTTTCTCAGAGTCTCACCAGCCTGCAGCTGTCAATCAAACGATGTTTACGTTGCCATGAGGGAAAACGACAACATTCACATAACATTTGCTGCATAACAATAGGATAATGAAATAAACAAAGCTGGAAGCAGAAAAAACAAAATAGCATAAGACAGGTACACCTAAACCTACACTTTTGCATGGCATATCTTTGTTTTCTTATTTTATTATAGAAAAGCAAGGGATGATATGGTATATTATTGAGAATACTATGGGATAACATGTAGTCTAGTGTAGCGTATAGCCTGGACTAGAATAACCTGCTGGAACTGAATGTGCAGCTTCTGGCTCTGCTCAGTCATCTCCAGGAACTCCCTCATGACCTCGTCCTTCTCTTTGCGAGACTGCTGTAGATTTGCTGTGAGTTGGGTGATGATGCCATCTCGCTGCTTCAAGGCGGCCTCAAAGTCCTGCAGCTGGAGCAGAAAGAAAGTCAGGCGAATATCATTCATTATAAAAGTTAACGATTAATTCACAATTTCGTATTAAAAAAAGAACTGTAGACTGTAGACTGGATTGAATATCTCTTAACGACGAGGCGGAAGAGTCAGGCCAAATTGGTGGCTTCAGTATGGATGGTAACACAACAACAGATCAATGTTTTTAACCAAGTAAGACAAGTGATGCATTGTACTGAAAAGGAAAATATAATCTATGCGGGGTAACAGAGTTCTTTGCCATATGAGAGCCGCCCCCTCGTTAAAGGAAGGTCAGGCAACAGCATTGGCTAAATAAGGCCAACACCTTATGCAATCTGTGTAATGAATTAGACTGATAAAGACACACAAGCACAGACTACCTGTTGCACCCCGTCTGTACCAAAGGCTGCTCTGATCTCCTCCAGCTCTCGGCTCAGCTCCTCTACGGCCAGAGTCTTGGCAGCCAGCTCCTCCTCCATGACCTGTACCCTTCCGCTTCTCACCTCCTTTTGCACAGGGTCCACCTCCTCCTGTCGTCAGGGAGATCAGCAATACCAAATATCAAAAACTGCCACAGAGCTGGGGGGGTCGTACCTCTAGCTTGCTTAGCATTAAATCAGCACCCAAAAATGCGACAGAACAGAGAAGGAGAGCTGGCCTAGAAATGAGCTAAACTCAAACAACACCAATAAAGTAAATATCCAGCACCCAAGATCACCATAGAACTGATAAGAATAACGATAATAAACTAGCTAAAAATCCAAGCCTACCAAAAATCTGGTGACTGTTAAAGGAAACAGTCCTGTTCCTACACTGACTTATCCTCTTCACTATGCTTACTTGTTACTTGTTTTTCTACCTAAGTATATTCTTCTACTTCTTTACTGAACAGAAATCCCCTATAGAAACAACTTTCTTAGAAGCCTTTCTAACCAGCTCTCATTCTCGTTCTCAGTCTCCCTGCCTGACTGTAAATAGCAGGATTACCTATGTGCCGTGGCAAATGAGCAGCTCTTGTATAATTCTACACCCTCATCTAGCCGCTTCACCACTCCATTCCCCAAGCCCTCTTTTTCTCCTCGTCTCCATTCTCCCTCAGTTTTCCTCTTTCAGTTCTGACTTCAACAGTTATTTACACCTCTGAAATGTCAAGCAGTCCCTGTTCCCTGCTCTCCAAACCTGCTGCGAAAATGGTGAGAAAGAACTTAAAGTATGACCGCAGCAGCCCGCCTTCAGTGCTGCAGTTGCTGCTGTGCAGTCCCTGGCCTTCAAATTAAAAACCCAGAAGCAGAGAATAAAAGGGATTTGGTTAGTGAGTTAGTCTGAGAAAAGCCTCAGGGTAAGGACATCAGAAAGCAGAGACAGAGCAAATGTGTTACAAAAAAAAAGGAGTGCGTTCAATACAACGGCGAGTCAGATTGTTAGGGAAAAACAGCAGCTTGTGGTCTATTTGGTTGTACTGTACCCAGACAAACTCCTTGCAAGTCTCCATCTCGGTCATTTCATGGCATCCATTCACCTGTTAATTCACAATACTGTTTGGTAAAGCAGTGGGATTTAACGTCAGCTAACCATTTTTCATTGTTGTAAAAGGCACAAAGTGAGGGATCTAATGAATGTGGGTATTGTTATGGTTGTACATATCAGGCTTTAATGTAAAGACTGCCGCCATCTTCAAAACATTAAACTCAGTGTCACAGGCAGAGCTTTTAATGGTGGCCTTGTAAAAGAGGGGGAGGCAAGAAGTGCAACAGGTCTACTTGGACTTCAGATAAATGCCAGGTAGAGACCTGGGGAGCTGAGTGCCTGGCAACAAGCTAGTCGAGTCACATGGTCTTTTAAGAGGCGGCCTGGGAACAGTCCTCTCCAAGAACCTAAGCCCTGAACCGTAACACTAATCTTCCATAGCAGAGGCCAGTTAAACACAGGTCGGATCAGTTCAACCTCCCTGAAATTTGGGGAAATAACTGAAAAAGTTAAGGAGTAAAATAAGACATTTTGGGTGAACTATTTGTTTGAGTGCAGTACTTTGGGTGTATTTAAAGTGCTTTCTGTTTGGTTATGGCTATAGGCTATGTTGTAGTTAACTCACCTCGGAGGAGTAGTCTTCGGCTGTGGTGGACACCTCACTATCTGGCTGCAATAGGAAACAGGAGGATTTATCAGAATGTACATGAGAATGACCCGCCATTTTAGGCCTACTACAAGTGGCAAACAAAAAACAAAAACCAACCAGTATTGCGTTATAATATAACAGGGGGAAATAAGTGTAGTAGATATTTAATCAGAACTGAATTTGCGTTGCATTATGATTAAATAAAATGCAATGAGATAAGGTGTTTTGCTGTCTATGTGGCCTACTGTACATAGGATTATCAGAATAATGTAGATGACCAGGGATGCTCTTCAATCTGGCTGATGGCTGACCACAGTGGTAAATTGATTACATCTCATGACAGACTCTTGATGATGACAACGGTAATATGCCAACGATGCAGCCTATATGAACTGCACTAGAAAGGTTGCACTTCTGTATTCTGCTGAATGATCTTGAGAATGATTAGGAAATTTGTCTTTTTATTGTGCTAAAGCCAAAGACTAATTTACAATTTGCATGGACAATGAATGTGTTTTAATTGTAAAACAAAGCTTCAAAGTGCATTTAAACTAAAGGGCCATAACCACACGAGTGAGCAGGTTTAGTTAAAACAAGTCCATGCTAGAAGTGAATAGCGTATGCAGGTAACATTCGGCCATAAAGTCTGATTGGTTCAGGAGCTGAAGTGCAGATAGAGGGGGACAGGCTGGGGAAAGAAGTTTATGATACAGTATGACAAGGCTTTTGTCCTCTGATTTTGTCTTTGTGCTTAAACGTTTGTTTCTGCAGAGCATTTTGTATTTTGGCGATGTCAAATGAACTCTGCCTGTTTGACTTTGGAAGCATGCTGCCCCACATTTAACCACAACCTACTTTTCAAAGACATTTTTCTCACAATGGAATCATGACAGTGATCCTTAGAGCCTTTTTAGAACCTTTTTCCTGATTTTCTTTTTTTCTGATATTCCCACACAGTAAAGGTTGAAACTAGGCTACATTCTGAAATGGTAAAAATGATCAGCCAGCCAGGTCTGTGCAAATACACTTTTTTAACGCCTACGGACTGAGCTTTTAAAAGTCCAAAAGGAGAATCAGGGAAATACACTTTCAGAATTTATTGGAGTTAAGTTCAACAATAATTTCGACATCTTTAAGTACAATTATAGCATAAGGACTTTTACTAGATTAAAAGATGAGGTGTAACAATGAGGTGACACTGGAGAATTAAAACATGACATTGTATTGCCCAAGTTTATAGTAAAGTATATGACGATAATTTATTTTCACGGAGGATCGAGATACTAAATTACTTCGGTATCAGCAACTGTCTCTAGCTTATGAGACTGTGCAGGTCAGGTGATTCTGGGGAAGGTTTTATAGGAAATAATATTGGAGGTAACCCAGAAGCAACAATAATGGGAGTCAGACAGGACATCATAATCACACCCATTACTGTTGCTTTTAGGCTACATCCAACGTGCCAATTCCTATAACACCTTCCCCAGAATCAACGAGACTGCTGCCGATACCAAAGTCATTCAGTCTTTCTTGATCCTCTATGAAGCTAAATTATCGACATATACTCTATTATGGGCAATAAATTATGCGCTAAAAGCAGGCTGATGAATTGCAGAGAAAGCCAGCTTGCTTATTGCAGATTTAGTATCAGGATGTCAAACGTCAGATAATCAGCAAACCTGCTGTATTACAGCACTCGTGTCAGAGACAATAATACAGGTTAGTACATGCACACATCTCTGTGAGGCAGTCTGTCTATACAAGTGCCTTGAAGGGGAACACTTTGAAGCCAGTGTTTCCACAGCAACCCCTCTCTACTAGAGAAGTTGCATTGCTACTTGGACCGTCTCTGTGGTAATTCGATTGTGTTGCCGAGGCCCAATTACACCCTTCATCCTGGGAATGAAAAAACAGCGTCGTCAAATGAAACGGACTAAAAATCAAAAGGTTTTCAAAACGGTTGAACCATTTAGCAGTCTCATCAATAGAAATGTGGATTCAGCCGGGTCTAAACTGAACAAAATTAGTCTAAATCCCAGCAAGAATTTGGAACCTACGACAATGTTTTGATTTAACAGCAAAAGTGGCAACTCAACGATAAACGCAGTTTTTCTCAAAATGTATGCATGCATTAAAAAAATAAAAACAGTAGTGATGACAGAGAAATGCAGGACAATACTTTAAGGGTACGACCACCAAATAAAATGCAGCCAAGCAGTCCTCCTATTTAATCAGCTCTGGGTCAGATTTGTGCTGCGAGGCCACGAGGCTCGCCAACATTAGGATGAGGCAGCTAAACCCAGTTAAAGGCAACTGTCTGTTGCCACGGCAACACATCATTTCCCAGTCACCTTCAGCGGCAAGGGAGGGAAAACGCAGTGTGGATTTTTTCGCAACAGAGGGAATGAAAACGATTAATACCGCTTGTGACACAAGTACTACAAGAGAACAGAGGAATAGGAAGAGTTTGAGTCGTTCGACATTGGTGGAGTGCAAAGCTGTGGGCGACATTGCACATCCGCTCTCATTGGAGAGAGGGCTTTTCAAAATGCTCAAGGTTGTGAGGGGCTAGCCCATTGTCTGTGAACTGCAGAAACTATTTCACATTGACAATGTAGCAGAGTCATATTAATAACAGGCTAAGACTGCCATTAGTGAGAAAGGGGGTGATTCACTGGGCGAGCCTGCACTGAAGCTTTTATAAAGACACTTTCACCAAATCCATCTCCTATCTTTTTGGTATTACACCCTCTTTAGACATAGAACACAGTAACATGTCGATAGCAGCAATTGAAAACCTTTCAGACAATTAAAACAAGTGGTGTATCAGAAGTGTCTGTACCCCTTGAGACAAGAGAACTCTGCTCTGTTCAGTATTGTTTCCCTGACAATTATAAACATTGCAAACTGATGTGCAACATACCATTTTTATTCTGTTTTTTGATGGTAAGGAAGCAAGATGCATTTTAATTTTAGCAAATATCTTGCTGCGTTATAGTATAAATAAAGTGTAATATACTTTTTTGTTAAAGAGTGGCCTGCACCCAGGAAGATTTACAGACTATGGAAAAGCCCATTCAGTGAGGGTTTGAAACCACCTAGAGATTTTGTGCCTGCCAATGAGAAGCTGTAGTGTTCCCTTACAGATATACAACTATGCCATAACTGAAGCACTTCCAAAGCGCCACAGTCCATGTCTGAAAAGGGTATGTTTTTGGCCATTAAAAAACGCTACTGTGAACAGTATAACAATATTCACAAAAAGATAGAAAGGACGTTAGCCACTCAAACACTCAAATATCAAACTCAGCCAAAACGATGTTGAGATTCATTGAATCGATAGTTAACACAGCCCTAACAGGGACTGGTATCAGCAGATTTACGGTTCATCTCTTTAATATTGAGCCTTTGAAAATCTGCCTTTACAAAAGTAGCTCATGGCAACAGCATAATTCCGGGGACTGTTGAGGTGATGAGACTTCAGACTCATTCTGCTCCAATGGATTCAGACAAGGTCTTTGAAGCAACAGAATGCAAATCAATTATCCAGGTCCCTTCCATTCACTTTACATGATAACCAAAACCTTAATGATTTTGTGTTTGGCCTGGGATTTGCATTTTCATTTAGAATTCATTTAATGCTATATTCCAGCCAAGTGGTTGTTTAGCACAGTTTACCTTGTCTATGAGCAGGTTTGGTAAGAAAGTCTGTACCGAAATATCTGTTAAAACAAGGCAACACGCGCCTAAAAATTAAACATATTTCCCAGCCAGGTAAACCAGATCACTCGCGTTTTCACGCTACTGAGCAAAACCACTTACCTCTCAAGCCTATAGAAGCCACACTCTCAGAATCAATGAAGCGGGAGGAACAGACAGTTAAAGTAATTTTCGACTGTTATGTACTGATGACAAAAAGACAGCGTACCAGGTGTTTGACATGTCACATGGGGCTGTAAAGGGTTAAGGATGGCCCTGAGGTTTTTGGCCTTACCTCGATGGTATACGTCTGGTCATGTCTGACCGTCTCGCCGCTCCGCAGGGTCCTGGCAAAGCTAAACTCTGTGGTAGAAGGTTCCGGTTCCCCTCCTCCTCCGCCTACCCCACCCCCACTTCCCGACTCCTCCTCCACAGATTTATCCAACTCCTGTTCAGCGTCTTCTTTCCCTGTGCCTCCTCCATCTGGGTCGTCGTCCGCTTCTCTCCTCTTTTTCTTTTTCTTCTGCTTCTTCTGCCCATCGGCATGGGCTTTTCTCTGCCGGTACTCAGCCAACTGGGTCCACAAAAGAAGAAGAGGGAGCATAAACAACAGGCATGGTCAGTTAGAGTAAAACACAGATTACAGTGTCCATCTGGCTGCTTCAGAGGAGGTCAAACAAGCTAAATTTTACATCTAATAAGATGCATTACTACTCTGAACGCTGACTATATTACATCTAAAACTACTGGGCTAAAAGCTATGCTAAATGTATGGCTGTATATTATGTAAGAAAAAAAGGAACCACAATCAATTTTAAATCTTGAGAGGGAATTCACCTCAATTAGATTAATTAGGTTTTTCTCTCAGGTTGGAATCAACAACTTTAGTTGCTGTTCCTAATTCAAAAATATACTTTAAAAAATTGCAAAGAAAATAAAAATACCTACAGTAGTGCTACATAGCTTGGTCAAGCTCATGTGAAACATTCTGTGCGTCTCGAAACCATCAACCTCGAATGCAAATGTGAATCCTCACCGTACACAGACCACTAATGACAGAAACGCTTTGCTTCCTGTTGTGGCTACCCCTAATCTTTTAAATACCCGCTAAAAGGATTAGATTTTGTAAACTTCCAAGATGCCAAACATTGTACGACTTTATGTAGGGATCCTTAGTCTCTACACAAATTGTTGTATGTACAGATGTATTAAATATACCAATTAAAGAATAAAAAATGTCTCATGTCATGCCCTATCAGATTCAAAACCCCAAATATTCATTTTTTGTCAATTCGAATAACACTAGGTAATAGCTTCAAAATGTCATTAAAACCACAATTGTGACAACTTGAATGGTCACGCCTTGCTTTCATTGATCTGTGGATTAATTTGAAAGTAGTAACATTTCTTCAGACCCATCCCTCAGCGGTTTACCAAATCCCAGACGTGGTGACCTCTGGTAGTATTCCGGTTACATCATCACCCTATTGAAACAGCCAAGCTCCTCCACAAACACACTGTTTAAAAAAAGTGGTCTCATCTTGTCTAAAAAAAGTGATCTCATCCTGTCCCAAATGGAAGATCTTGAGTGCTCCTTTACACAAAGGATCCAAGCTACATATGGGTAATTGGGCATATTGATGTCCTGCAGTTTTCACCCACATCAAGCTTTATGATAATCCCGCTCCCCCTCTGAAACAGAATTGTGAAGTGACGTCTTTCGAAAAACAAATAGCTAGGAAAATTGCTAGGAAAGGAGGAATATCCCTGAATCCACTGTATGAGGGTAAATCTTGAAAATGCTACTTCAACAAATGACGGTCTGTGGATTAGCCATGGTCTGAAAACTCCAAAGTCTGTCCTTATCAACCACTCTGCGCCCGTTTTCTTCGTTCAGTCTCATATCCTTTCAGGGTTAAGACTTTCTTTGAGACAAACGTAGATGGAGGGT
>JACXGI010008986.1:19994-31845 GCA_016801175.1 Esox masquinongy
TATATATATATATATATATATATATATATATATATATATATATATATATATATATATATATATATATATATATATAACCTGTAGAGATGCACTACGCCAGGGCTGCTCAAATGTACACTATCAAAGATGAAATGTGTAATTTAACAACACGTAAACACGGATAGCCTACATAAACATTGACTACAAACACACTAATTGGCTATCAGAGCGTGTGCCACACACAAACACAATTCCTTCAGTGTGCAGTCTGCGCGCAGACGCACAAGCACACACCATCTCCCTCACTGCCCAAACAGCAGGGGTGCTATACAGTTAATCACCACAAGAGAAAGATGGTGCTAACTATAAGGTTTTGACAGTAAAGGCCCTCATATCCATTATGCATGAGGATCTGGTAACAGCCACTGAGTGGGAGGAAGGGAATGAGTGATAATGCAGGAGCCAGTGAACTGAATATCCTGCTACGGTCACTGGACGACAGCAAGGGTGTTCACAGTAGGCCACTATGGGGACCAGGTGTCACATGACACAGCGAACGACAGGTAGTCCCTGTCGTCAAGGATACAATAGTCGGCTTAGCTGGCAGGAGGCTGTCTGTACCATGGGACAATGTTGCTTAAAATCCAACCAATTCCCATTTAGAAATCAAATAAATCGAAATAATTTTTGGGTACACACTTCTGCCCAATATTTATCTACACAAATATGTGTACACTTCCCTATAGAGGCTGAATAAATTATTTGGATTTTATTTTTAAGTGTGTGTACTGTATATACATACATTTGCACACATTAAAAACAATGTGACACACCAAAAACACAATTTATAAGAACATTTAAAAATGTATTTGATATACACAACGTGCCTATTAAAGTTCCAGAAGGGGATATCTAAAGCCACTCCCACTAAGGTGAACTTGGAACTTATCCTTTGCTTGTATGCATAAAATACTTTCTGTTTATACCGATAATTTGCAGATCTTCAAAAGTACAAACTAAGTTTCATTATGCTAACTGTAGACTCACAGGAACCAGGCTTGCTTCCCTACTGGTGAAGTCCACAGGTAGAAAGTAGCTACAAGAGGTGGCTACAAGTAGCTACAAGAGGTGGCTACAAGTAGCTACAATGTTGCAACACATCAAATAAATGCTTTGGTTAAGCAGAGCTAAAAAGGTGCTCACTAGTGCCTTAGGAGGAATAGTGCACAAAGATGTCAGGAAAATAGCTACTCAAAACCCTTTAAAAACATATTAGCGTAGACAGGGTTTGTAGTGACTCACAATTTTAATAAATTTAAGTATGAACTAAAACATGATTGTTTAATGACATGGGCTAGGATAAACTTGCAGCTTTATTTTGTTTGTTGATGCATCACTACTTGATACCCAATTAAGCTATAAAGATTTAGGGTAACTAAAACGACAACATGTCTCAGCCAGGCTTACTTTTAGACATGGGATGGCTAATGAGTAGATGCATGTCAAAAGAGTTTTAGCTGGCATAGTGTAGGTGATCCTAATAGTCGGCAGATGGTCTGGGAAACACCAGACTGATCAAAAGTCCTACAGGTCTGTGGGGAATTGCACAACAGAAACATATTCAAATCATATTCTACCAAAGAAAATTGATTGGAAACCTCTGAATACTTAGACTAATCTTTCCCAGAGTTCAAGTGCAGAGGATGCGGTATTTGGCAGAGGACTGTTGAGTATAACAAGCACACGAGACTGGCTTATGTAGGTGTACAATGCCATCTGCAGTCTAACAGATGGATTAAATGTGACAGTGTTTTGCAAAAACATAGTAACTGGAAAAAGTAAGCTTTCACTACTCAATATATCTCAGTATATTTTTTTGGTTCACGACCCACCCCGATTCTTTTCTCTCTTCCACAGTTCTGTCTCATGTAATTGAATTGACGCCCCTGTCCTATTGCCACAACTCCCAACGGATTAGGAAGATTTGAAGATTGCAGCAAGCTTTCCTCATTGGCAATGCTGGCTGAATTTCATTGTCCTTGGGGCTTCCCAGACACTCAACTAGCGGCACACTCAAGACTCGAACCGAGGTGGTTAGCTTGGTGCTACGAAAGACCACCTCAAAAAGTTGCACCACCTGGGAGGCCCCTATTGAAATATGTAAGCATAATCTAAGTACTTTCCAAAAAAAATGTCTTGCTGGATAAAAATTGTAGATAGTTCTGCATCAAGCACTTCATTGAGATTTCAAAAAGGTCCAGGTTAGCTAATGCAGCAGCTAGCACCGTTCCAAGAGAGCGATTATCTGTTACTCAGTGTCACTCTTGATCCCCACTGATTACTAATGATAGATTAACACAATTAATGTCCAACACCATACCATACTTGGTTCAGTGCTATTGGACATTCAGTTTAATCAATTATAGCACAGAATTACCTTTACATTTCATCCAGAGCAAATTACAGTGAAGTAATTTTAACATGGCTAGGTGGGACAACCTCCAGACTAGAGATGGTAGGAATGAAGAACTTGAGGAGGGACGAAGTGTTTGACTAATTTATGTTATGAGTGGGCCAAAATGTATATTTCAATTGTGAGAATGAGAGCAATCACAATAAGTTTCTTGATGATGGGGTGTCTAACATTATCAACTATGACAGATACTGTAATCTTTTCCTTTCAATAGGCACATTCTTCTCTTGGCTTCTCACCTGCGGGGGTGCCCTACAGCTTTTTTTTACCCATATCTTTTTATAGTTTTATAAAATTTTATATTTCACAAGATGATATTCTCTGTTGTGTTTTTTTACTGGTAAGACGTTCGTTTTTTCTTTCATTCTCAGAAAATCTTTAAATATATGGATGTCATTAGCAAATGGCTACATACGACTGATAGACAAATGCATGCACCACACATAAACTGAGGCATTATTGTTGGCAATAGAATGCCTCATAACGGCAGAACATGGGTGGAATAAACTCAATGTTTTATTGATTAGATAGTGAGCAGTGGTTGTACGTTAACCATCTTCTGTAGCACTTAGCCACGCTAAAGATAAGAGTCTTTTAAAAGGGAGGAACCATCAAACATCAAATTGAAAAAGGTCAAATTCTCCTTTAGGCTGCTCAAAGGTAAAATGTTTAACAATTAACTGACTGCAATTCTAGGTAGCCTGAGAGGTAATGTTTAGAAATATATAGATCTAGAAACTTCAGTCACAATCACCACATTCAAGAACACAATCACTAGCACATTTATAGAATGATACCTGCGACTGCTTCATGTGACGTGCTTGTTCCTTGTAGTTCATGTGATATGCAATGCCGCCCCGAGGTTGTCTTGGCCCATTATCAAAACATGTTGAGCCCTGCTGTTTTTTGCATTGTCTGCTAACAGGTTTATGTTGATAGCATGTATGCTATACTCGTGCTGTGTGGTCTTATGTTTTGTAGTTAAGTAATGTCTCTAAATATGTTAGGTTTTAATGTTTGTTTAATTGGGAATGTGCTTTTGCCATGTGTCTTCTGTCTGTTTCTTTTTATTTAATCCCAGTTCCCGTCTCATACGAGGCCTTTTGATGCTTTCCAGGCCAATATTGTAAATACGAATTTGTTCTTAATCCGGTTAAATGTGGTTAACCAGAGTGCACTCAGATCCAGTCTACAGTAATCAAAGACAATTTTGTTGTCCACTTCATGAGACAGCTTGAATCCAAAACTGAGTCACCATGGGATTTCAGTCTGATTAATTAGCCTACCCCACAATCAATAAGGTCAAGTCAGAGTGGGAATACTTTATAGGCAGTTAAAACATTCAGCACATAAGTTGCTTGTGAGTTGGGAATAGCACATAGGGTTTCGCTATGGATTGCAGGATCGATTCAAACTGCCACCTCCAAGAGCAGAAACAATGTTGTAACAAAAGCCTACAATTTGCCGAGAGTAACAAAGTAACAATTACATAAAAATCTGAAAACGTACTAGGCCTAAAGCACATTTCTGTAAAAAGTGGAATGGACTGTTTCAGACCTTGAAAACAATATCAGTATGCCATGACAAGGTAAAACACTTTAAACCACCTCAACAGCTGCATTGACGATGCAGTCTTACGTCACATCAACAATCCCAATGATACCATTGGGCCTCAGTCACCAACCGTTCCTAAGAAGAAATTCCTTCTTAAATCCCACTTACAATGACAATTGTACACCAATGTTTTCTTATTTGGGATTTGTTCTTAGGCAAGAACAGAATCTACACACACTCAAGAGCACACATACGCACATTTGAGTGCTGTCATGTTTGTGCCAAATAATTAGTTCCTGTGTTTTCTTCAAAAACACTGCAGTTCTGCAGTTTCATAACATATAGGAATTAAATTACAATAGTATTTCATCATTTATAATATTTTTAATAATTATTTACATTATACATCTGTGTTTGGCAATATTTTTTTGGCCTCAGATTTGAGATCGTAAAATTTTTTTTAACTTCCTCAGTTGTGCGCCCTTCTCCGGTTACAGAGTTCACTGAACAAGAAATAGAGTCCCATGCATCTTTTTTTGTTATTTTATATCCACTAGTGACGCTACTGAATATGACTGCTGTTCCCTTCTTGCAGCAGTACCTCCACTTCAGAAATACTGAAGTTCTTTTTACGTTTGGAGTCCGGTGCTCCACCGTCTTTTTTGGTTTGGGTAGATTTTGGTTTGGGCATCCTTGACCTCAACTTTTCTTTTGAATTTCCGAATGTGATTTCTGTGTGCGCACACCGCCTTGCAGTCGCATACCATTTTATGGGTATTGGCAAGGTGTTTATCTATGCTAATTAGGAACAACTAGCATGCACTTTCAATTTACGAGGACAATGGAATTCATCATTATAAGAACATTGGTGCGAACAATTCTGCGGTTTAAGAACATGTCAAGAATCTGATGTAGACTTTTTCTTAGGACCTTTCTCAAGAACAAATTTAAGAAAAAACTTAGGAAGACATTGGTGAATAAGGCCCATTCATTTTAATGGGGACTGTCCGTAGAGTGCATTGCAGCATCCCTTTGCATCAGAGTTTCCTCTGCAAAACACTTTGTGAATACAAACTAAACTCTAATATGGGGCTTTTCAAACCAAGAGGCGACACCAGCGGTAACGCCTTGCGGCAGACAGAGCGGCGTGAACCAAGAAGGCAGCAGTGGGCGGCCTCTGGACCGGCTGGGATTTGGCATCATCCAGGACACGGTGCCACGCTCTCATGAACTGGGATCGTTGTTCTACGCTATATAAATAATTAAATACTAAATATGAATACAATCTAATGTACAAGTGATACAAATAGTGCATATATGTCAATTGTAATTAAATGTTGATTGCACCGTATTTCTACCAGTCATGTCAATTTCTTCTGAAATTAGCAACTGCAAGCGTTTCGGGATGCAACCTGATGCGTACCAACATATCACTCGCCATCTGTGAAAAAATTATTGCAATGAGACCACACGGTCAAAACAGGGCACTCATATTCTCATTGCAATTCTTTCCTCCTGAAATGAGTACTATATGTGGGCATGTTTCACCAGTGTCTGCAAATTCTTCTCCATGATCAGCTTTATTTGTTGGGGCCTTTGTATGGCTCCAAAGTGGTGACGTATGTGTAAAGTTATTCCAGATACTCCAGACACCAATATAACCAGGTCTTCCATAGCGACCAGGACAAGTTGTTCTTGAATCCGCACAAACACCGACCATTGGCTCTGATCGGCCACTGGCTGGCGGAAATAGGCAAAAGTTGGACATTGTTCAATTTCGGCAGCTAGGCAAACATGGTCATACAAATTTATACAATTTTAATTATAATGCTGAAGAACAAAAGAGGATGTCAAGAAATTATATTACAACCAGGGAATAAAATTAACAGCCACCACCCCCCAATTGTGGGTAAATTTTATAATCTTACCAGCCACTTTGGCAGAATACGAACAAGTGTACCACGTTCTTCATATTGCTAAAACCATGATCCAGTAAAACCTACTAGGATACAGCAATTCCTAAACTTTATTAAAGAACTGTTATTTTAAATCATATCCCCAGACATAGCTCAATTTGAACACTGTGATTTTGTAAACCATAGAAAGTAACCACCCCCTTTCACAAAATCTGACATTTTGACCTTCATTTACAAACATTAACCCACAAAACCCAAGTCAAAAAATAAATGTAAAATCTCTGAAAATAAATTTAAATTTAAAGAATAAAATTCCCTATTTGGATAAGAGAATACACCAAAGTTAATACTTGGTGAAACCACCTTTTACTTAAATTACAGCCATGAGTCTCTTTGAATACATCTAAACTAACTTTGCACATCTAAACTGTGCAATATTTGCACTCAAGGCAAAGGGTCTGAATACTCGTGGTGGCCAAACACTTGTCTGTATATGGAGTTTGTTTGCCATCTACAGACAATACCCCACAATGACAAAGCACGAAAACACGTTTTTAGAAATTTAAGCCAATTAGTTAAAAATGAAAAACTGAAATCTCTCACATACTAAGTAATCAGACCCTTTTTCATGACACTCCAAATTGACCTCAGATGTATCCTGTGTTCTTTGATCATCCTTAAGCAGTCTCCAGAACTTGACTGGATTCAAATGATTGGACATGATATGTTGAGGCACACATCTGAGGAAGGTTGTCAACATTTCATGAAGCATTGAACGTTTCCATATGCAGTGGGTTCCAGCATTGTGAAATGGACATTTTGAAAGTACCAATAATCTCTCTAGAGCTGGCAATACAGCCAAATTAGAGAGCTTCAGAGTTTTTCTGAAGAGTTGGGAGAACCTGCCAGAAGGACAGCAACCATCGGCAGCACTTCATCAATCAGGCTGTTATGGCAGGATGGCTAAACGGAAGCCACTCATGAGTAAAAGGCATATGACAAGCCGTCTGAAGGACTCTGAGAGCATGACATAAAAGATTCTCTGGTCTGGCGAGAGCAAAATAGAACCATTAAGCCTGAATGCCAAGTGCTAAGTCTGACGAAAATAAGGTACAGCTCATCATCTGGCTAATACCATCCCTACGGTCTGTGAACGTCCTTGAGTGGCCCAGCCAAAGCCCGGACTTGAACCCCATTGAACATCAGCGGGAAATCAAGATATTAGATCACTAACTCTCCCATTGGCAGAGATCTACTTGTTTTATTCTGTACAACTACTTTTTGTATTGCTATCTGTAATTGGTATTGGCCACCAGGAATAACATTTAACACGAGTCAAACCGGGTTCAGAAGATATCCTACATAACTTGTCATAATCTTAGGCATCACATTTCAGGCAAAGTTCTGTTGATCAATCAAGTGGCATGTTGCAATGTTCATTCTTTACATACACTGTAAAAAGGTAACCGATACATTAAAAATAAACACCATTAAACCCTACCATCCTGCCCCGCAAAATGTACCAAACAGCAAAAGAAGAAAAAAACAACAGATCGCAGACAAGATCATTTTTTAACATCACACACATTATGCGCAGAAGCTCAGGGAAAGACTGGATCTTTTGGTCCAGTAGGCTAAATATCCTGAAAAAGGCAGATCTCCAGACAAAAATAAACATGACAATGCTTTAAAACACATCTGCAACTGAAATGAAAGACTGAAGATGCCTTTTATGTTTCCAACTGTTCTCCACTGCAGACCGTGAATTTAGAATTCTTTTTAAGCAAGAGCTTTTGGGCATCTGGGCTCCAGAGAACGTCAGAAACTGTGGGTTGTCATTCTCCTCAGGCACAAACGTAGTCCATGATGGCTCCAGTCCTTTAAATATTTATTTTAATATTACGACTGCAACTACTGAGGATTACCACACAATGGAGCAGAGGAGTTTACATGACTTTCAAATATTTGATATATCATTAAAAATTAATACACATTTTATAATAAATTCAAATTGAACTGGTTTTCACTGTTAAAGGCCCAGTAATGTTTTTGTAGTGGCCTGCGGTGGTCTAATGCTCTGGCTGCTGCCTCCAGTGCCCATATACTACTGCATCATTGGTTTAGTTCTGGCCCACTGCGGCTTTAGCTTTATTCTAGCTTTCCCACTGTCTCTCTGTTATCAATAAAACCATAAATAGACAAAACATTTTATGATATTGGCACACTATTAAGGTTGAAATAACTTAGTGAAAACTGGTAAAAATGATAATTCCCTTTGTGCAAGGAATTTCAGCTTGTTTGGACGGGATAGTACTTTTAGTAAACCGTCCCGAAGCTGATTTAATTATATCAGACCAATGACCGCTCTTTAGCGTATGTGACAGTAATTTACTGTATTTTGTCAGATCTTTATATGCAAATATTGATACTCAGTCACAATATGTAAGAGGAGATAGAGCCCAACAGATCTTAACATAACTGATCCAACATCAGCAGATGAATTAACGACAGATTATTTTCAGTGTTTTTTAATTTACTTTATTTACATATTTCATTTGAATAAACCTAGCTCTTGTTCATAAAACAACCATGTTTGGGTGTATAGCTGCCTATAACTAGATGATTAAGTTTCAGCCACTGCCTGTCTTCTGAGTCCTGAACAAGGATTAGCCAGAGTCAAACAGGTCATGTTGTGTTTTGCTGTAATCTTTAGGCAAGCTTCAGTCTGGGTCTACTATGGTCCCATATAGAGTTCCAAACTTAAGGATACCCCAGATAAAAATGCACAAAAAAAGCTGCATAAAATAAACAACACAGGTATTTACTGTTCATCTTACATTGTAATTTTCACTGGAATATACTGTTCTTCAAAAAAAAAAAGAATTGGCACCATTGTTTTCAGTATTTTGTGCATGCTCTCCATGCAAGGATAATTACACTGAGCATAAAGCACATATTTTAGAGATTGGGAAACACATTGTTAGAGATTTCAGACCATTCCTATATACAGAAATATTTCCAGAGCCTTAAAATACTTCTCTGTTTGTGAATTGTCCTACTGGTAAAATGATTAGCACCCTTAGCTTCAATACTATATGCACCCTCATCTGACCATAGAATTCAGTTCCTATACAAACACCAAGGCCATTTAGCAAATTCAAGGTGCTTACATTTGTTGGTTACCATCAATACATTGTTTTTCAATGGTGATATATGACAACTGATTTTACAGGTGTGTCAACTATGGTATTCAGACCAATTCACTTTCTCTATATTTTGTTGTGTTACAGACTACATTTACAACTCTGTTTCCAAAAAAGTTGTGACACTGTAAAATGTAAATGAAAACAGAATGCAATGATGTGCAAACCATTTAAATCCTATATTCAATAGGAAATAGTACAAAGCTAACATAGCAAAGGCTGAAACTGAGAAATATTATTGTTTCTTGAAAAATATATGCCCACTTTGATTTTGATGCCAGCAACAAGTTTCAAAAAATCTGGGACAGGGGCAACAAGAGTTGGGCAATGCAAAAAAACTAAACTACTTAGGTTAGTCTAATTGACAACAGGTCAGTAACATGATTGGGCATTAAAAGAGCATCCCAGAGAGGCTGAGTCTTTCAGAACTAAAGATGGGGAGGGGTTCATCACTCTGTGAAAGACTGCAGGGGCAAAGAGTGCAACAATTTAAGAATAACATTTCTCAACATAAAATTGCAAAGATTTTGGGGATCTTATCATCTACAGTAGAAAATATCATTAAATATTCAGAGAATCTGGAAAAATCTATGTATGCAAGGGACAAGGCCGAAAACCAATATTGGATGGACGTGATCTTCGGGCCTTCAGGTGGCACTGCATCATTGCATGGGCTCAGGAACATTTCCAAAAACCATTATCTGTGAACATAGTATGCCGCAGCATCCACAAATACAAACTAAAACTCTACCATGCAAAGAAGAAACCATACATAAACAACATCCAGAAACGCTGGCGCCTTCTCTGGGCCCGAGCTCATTTAAGTTGGACTATGGCGAAGTGGAAAACTGTCCTTTGGTCTGACCAATGAAAATTTGAAATTATTTTGGGGAATCATGGACACTGCTTCCTCTGGGCTAAAGAGGAGAGGGACCGTCCGGCTTGTTACCAGCGCACAGTTCAAAAGCCAGCATCCATGTTGGTATGGGGGTGCATTAGTGCACATGGCATGGGTGACTTGCACATCTGTGAAGGCACCATTAATGCTGAACAATACATACAGGTTTTGGAGCAACTTATGCTGCCATCCAGACAACATCTTTTTCAGGGAAAGCCTTATTAATTTTACCAAGACAACGCCAAACCACATTCTGTACATATTACAACAGCATGGCTCCATAGTAAAAGTGTCCGGGTGCTAAACAGGCCTGCCTGCAGAGAAAGGAACCAAGAAGGCAATGGAAATTTTTGACAGAGCTACATGATTCTGTAGGCTTGTGGAAAAAAGTTTAGTATTCTGACAAAATTAAAAGGTAGCTTTTACATTTAGGGCAAAACCAACATGGGACACCACCCAAATAACACCATCACTGCAAAGCACGACAGGGGCAACATCCTGATATGGGGATGCATACATACGTTGTTACTCCTCAGATCGATTGCAAAATTATTTATGGAAGTTGGTGTTATACACAGCACAAAAAAACAGGCTAGAGAGAAGAGCGGATCATCCCGGCCCACACGTTTTTTCAGTAGGGTTACATTAGGTTAAAAAGAAAATGCACACACGCCTCAGAATAAATCTCCAGTGATATAACGGTGCCAAGTCATGGAATGGTGGATTAGGGTATAAACTCATCAAGGGATTCAGACAGGAAATGACACTGCCAAGGACTGTAACTGCAAATTCTGAAAGTCCAGTCCGGTCGTCTTTCCTCCCTTTTGCGCCAGTGCACCCTTCTATATTTTTAGACTGTGACAGTTCTATTATTACACTATCGTCACTTCTCTCATGAGGTTGTGTTATCGTATCATCATAAAGTAGGCTACCATGCCAGTTTATTGGATTCTATGGTAACACTTTATTTGGATAGCTAATCTGTAGATGCTACACATACTACTACAGATTATCAATAACATTTCAATTACCTACCCACTCACACTAACCATAACATTAAACTTAATCATATCTCTAAACTTAATACTTTCCCTAACCCTTACACTAGCACTTATTCTAAACCTATAATGCAATACAAATGCAATTCAATGCAATTGATGGTAATACATTGTAATAGTATGCTGAGAGGTGAGAATACAATGCAAAATTTGATTTATTAGAGAAAATAACTTGACTGCATGACATAAACTGGCACCTTTTTTGATATTTAGCAGGGGTCAACACTAATCAACACTCAAATCCATAGTAAGTTGTGGAATAGACTAGCCCATTCATAGACTATAACACATTAATCATCTAGGCCATTCACGAAAGCATGCACTGGGACTTCTTAAGAACTTAGATGCCTTGTCTGACCGTTAATATGCATCTAATATCTTGCAGTATGCGAACACACACACACACACACACACACACAGGTGCTGGTCATATAATTAGAATATCATCAAAAAATTGATTTATTTCAGTAATTCCATTCAAAAACTTGTATAATGTATACATTCATTCCACACAGACTGATATATTTCAAGTGTTCATTCCTTTTAATTTTGATGATTATAACTGACAACTAATGAAAACCCCAAATCCAGTATCTCAGAAAATTAGAATATTGTGAAAAGGTTCAATATTGAAGACACCTGGTGCCACACTCTAATCAGCTAATTAACTCAAAACACCTGCAAAGGCCTTTAAATGGTCTCTCAGTCTAGTTCTGTAGGCTACACAATCATGGGGAAGACTGCTGACTTGACAGCTGTCCAAAAGACGA
>JACXGI010008987.1:0-10432 GCA_016801175.1 Esox masquinongy
AAAACAAAAAAATACCGTCCCCCTCTAATTGCGGGTGCCTATTGTCACGCTGGAGGGAGGCAGCCAATTGTCACGCTGGAGGGAGGCAGCCCATTGTCACGCTGGAGGGAGGCAGCCCATTGTCACGCTGGAGGGAGGCAGCCAATTGTCACGCTGGAGGGAGGCAGCCAATTGTCACGCTGGAGGGAGGCAGCCAATTGTCACGCTGGAGGGAGGCAGCCAATTGTCAAGCTGGAGGGAGGCAGCCAATTGTCACGCTGGAGGGAGGCAACTTCCTCCAGTGCCGCCATACACTTCATTCATACATAAGCGGTGAAACCGCTTGCCGTTCCGCTAGTGACAACTGTAGGCAGCTGAAATCGTCCCGCCTTTGCTGTTTTGACCAATCAGTTACTTAGAAAAGTAGCCTATTGTGTTCAAGGAAAAAAAGGCAGGCGGGCCCAACATAAATGAAACAGAGTAGTGAAGTAATCTCCGTTCATTAAAATGAAACACACTAAAAGGAAACACAGGGGATTACGCGTTGGTTAGGTTATGGACTATTCAGTATTGTAGTACCTCCTACAAGCTCTCCAATTGGTTTCCCGCTGTGCTCTGTAGAAGATTTTGTAAATGTTACATTACTGTTTTTGTTATTCTTCATATCAGATAGAATATGAATCACAAATGTAAGATTACATCAGTGAAATTGATTAATTCTGTGTCTTAGAATACACTTATCTAGACATGAACAAACCAGCTATTTAACAGTTCAGTCATAAGAACATTCTGTAAGAGGATACATCTTGATGATTCATCAGTTAGGATAGTTGGACTTGGATTGACTGACCTGAGAATCACAAGACTTGTATTGAGTAGCCACTCTTGTCAACTAGGGATATATTTCAATCTTTACTTCCTGACAACATACTGTAAGACAGAGTGATCTGCTCATGGCTCAAGATAGGGTGATTAAGGCATGACCTTAGAACCTGTATGGAGACTCTACAGAAGCATCTGTATAGTATTGACAGTTTAGTGGTGGCATGTGATCAGACACACAGGGTGGAGGTTAAGCAGGTGTGGATGAGCTGAATTAGGTCAGATAGGCCCTAAGCCAAGACTAGACACAACCATAGTCAGTGCAGAAGTCAGGGGGAGGTAACTTGAAGGTGGTTCATGTTTCATTACAAAAGGATTCCTAAACTGTATTTGGTGGTCATACACTTTTGGCTTGCACTGAGGTTGTACACTGAT
Organism: Esox masquinongy; assembly: GCA_016801175.1. Taxonomy (NCBI): domain Eukaryota; kingdom Metazoa; phylum Chordata; class Actinopteri; order Esociformes; family Esocidae; genus Esox; species Esox masquinongy. The sequence goes on from JACXGI010008987.1 coordinate 1,237, forward strand.
GTCATACGTTGCTGAACACTTTGTGTGACAACTGCTGTATCACCTACAAGCTTGTAACAAATTCTCTCGAGTAGATCATATTGGTTTTCTGAATAGTTTATTTATTGTTTATAGTCAATTTGGATTCATTACGTTTCTGGGAGAACTCACCCAACGAATCTAAAGTAGCGGACACGGAGATTTGACCGCATCAGCTCTGATTGGCTTTTCGCGATGGAGAAGGAAAAAAAATAGAACACTGCTCAATTTTTTTGCGTCTGCCGTTACCGCCATGGCCATCGCTGCCGTCCCGCTTCAAGGAGCGGGGCGGGAAGCCTTTTTTGAATGTCTAGCAGTGGAGCGCTTCCGCTTTCTACAATGGCATGTCGCTTATGTGTGAATGAGGGGATAGGCGGCTGCCTAATCTTGCCTAAAGGTGCCTGCACACGGGCCGCGGTGGCGGTGAACGTCTCAGAGACTTTCAATTGGAGTAGGGCGATGGGCGGCAAACCGCAAGCAGTTTTGCGAGTGGCGCCCGCCCATGTCGACCAATGAACAGCGTTCATCTAGTGAAGTTGTTAATTGAATGTCAATCGTCATGTGTAATTTTGTTTTTATATTATTACAATATAGCCTAATATTTATAACAAGAATAATATTGCATGATGGGTCGGCGGTGGGGATGTTTTCGGCACCGGCCCTGAGTACAGCACTACACAGCTATGTTTCATGGAAAATATCTAACATGCTAAAAATTGAAATATTCCTTTGACAATGCATGAGACAAATAACATTTGGTTTGATTTGAATATGTAATGGGTAGCACCTCACATGTAGTGCTCATAATCTAAATGAAATTTTACATTCTTAGAATTTCATAAACTGTAGGCTTGTGTGGTGAACCTCCTCAAGTGTTCAATGCAGTCATCACTCAAGAGTACCAGAACAAGTTTCTAAATGGCTCAAAGGTAGTTTATAAATGTCAGACATCTTACACCCTGAACGGACCTGAATCCATTGTTCTCTTTGGTTCTAGGGTCTAAAATTTCTAAAGGATTCTAAGTATTTTAATGGTCACTAATGAGCTGGGACAGCTGCACGTGAAAACTCTCCGAAAACCACCTGAACGGAACAAACAAACAAGCACACACACCCATGCCCACACAACAGCATGACAAGACCAGGGGACATAACAGTCCTTGACAAAAACAACATATGATATAAAACGTCTAATGCCACATTTCCTAGCAGGTCCATTGTCATACAGTTTCTACTGTAACCTTTTCCATCAACAGGTGAGGAGGCCCAGAGACCCACTGGCAGACCAGAACCTAGTGGATCAGGTCCCTTTTTACCTGGTATTTCACTTTTTTAACTTCTCCATATCCTACTTTTCACCATTGCACTATATTATTGTAATATATTGTTTGGCTATTTGTATCCATTATCTTTCTCCGCTGTCATTGTCAAAAGACAAAGGACATCGTTTCACTGGAAGGGCAGTGGGACAGATTCAAACACGCCACAGCAACACATGTGCCAGAGCTTAGACCACCGAAGCACCATAGGTCACAGATATATATTGAGTGACGCAAATTATTCCTTTAACTAGAAGATAGTCAATATACTTAAATACTGCAAGTATATTGTTTAAAAATGTGTTACAAGGATTTCAATGTTTTTATCATTTCTATAACTAGGCATAATGTAATGTCTCTATGAATAACACTGTCGCCTGGTTGTAATATTGTCTAGGTCATTATATCATGATTACAAGTCATATGCATCGTAATTAGGGCTGGAACGGTATTCGTAACCGTATCATACGGGGTGGCTCTTTACCGATCGCACATGAAGCTGAATTGATATTGCAGCAGTCTAATCGGGCAAAATCAATGACATGTGCAGTGGGTGGGTGTGGCTGCGAATGCGCGTCCATATATTCGTCCTGGATTGGTGTTGCGTCTTTAGCCAAATGAGCTAGAAACGGATTTTCAGGAACAGCTGACAATAAGTTATTGCACTGTGCCCAAAACGTACCGAACCGTGACCCTCAACCCGCAATATGTAGACTACAGTACAGTAGGTTGGACGTGTGTTCGTCATTGTATCTGGATGATGTAGTAAAGAGTTACCGGGGTTACTAGAGTTCAGTCAAGGTACTTAGAACTGCAAGTAAATTGTATTAAATTTTGTTAAAAGCATTAAAATGCTTTGATAATGTTTATAACAAGGCTTTATGTAATGTCTTATGAACAACATTATTTGGTCTAATTCATGAGATCATGATTACAAGACATGTTCATAATAAATCATTGGATGATGTAATATATATTTACCAGGGTTACTCTCACATGTCAGTGGCCTGCTGGATGAGATGAACTGTCTCAGAGCTGTGCAGGTGTTGTCCTTGTTATCCTGAAGAGCTGCATTTGCTTTTCAGTTGATAAATGTGGAGAGAAGCCAGTTGTTTATAATGGGGACTATATTAGTGACACCAATCGAATGGCACTGACTTACAAATGCAAAATGCATTATAAACTTGAGGGCCCAGAGCAAGTGATGTGTCATAGCAATGGAGTTTGGTCAAAGACACCTGTTTGTAAAGGTGAGTAAATGAGTCCCACGTTAGTTTTGGTTGCTAATGTGTGCTGTCAGGATGGTGACTATTAAAAACAGAATAGACATACTCAGCAATTTTAGTGTTTTTATGTGCAACCCTGTTTCCAAAAACGTTGGGATGCTGCATAAAATGCAACTAAAAACAAATTATTTTTTGAAAATAGTACAAAGACAACATGTCAAATGTTGAAACTGAGAAATGCTATTGTTTCTGGAAAAATACATGCCCATTTTGAATTTGATGCTAGCAACACGTTTAAAAAAAGTTGGGACAGGGGAATGTTTACCACTGTGTTGAATCACCTCTTCTTTTAACAATACTCTGTAAACATTTGGGAACTGAGGAGACCAATTGCTGTAGATTGGAAAGTAAAATGTTTTCCCGTTCTTGCTTGATAAAGAATTTCAGCTGCTCAACAGTTTGGGGTCTCCTTTGTCACAATTTTTGTTTCATAATGCACCAAATGTTTTCAGTGGGTGACAGGTCTTGACTGCTGGCAGGCCAGTTTAGCCTCTTGCCTAGACTCTTTTACTATGGAGCCATGATAATGTAATACCTGCAGAATGTGGTTTGGCATTGTCTTGCTTAAATAAGAAAGGCCTTCCCTGAAAAAGAAGTCATCTGGATGGCAGCATATGTTGCTCCAAAACCTGTGTATATTGTTCAGCATTAATGGTAACTTCACAGATGTGCATGGTCACCCATGCTAGTTGCACTAATGCAGCCCCATACCATCACGGATGTTGGCTTTTGAACTGTGTGCTCATGGTGTTGCCACTGTCCCTTGTGTACAGATATTCCTCCAGATTCTCTGAATCTTTTAATGATATTGTGTACCGTAGATGATGAGATCCCCAAACTCTTTGCAATTTTATATTGTGATACGTTATTCTCGAATTGTGGCACTATTCTACCCATGCAGTCTTTCAGAGTGGTAAACCCCTCCCCATCCTCACTTCTGACAGACCCATCCTCTCTGGAATTATATTTTAATGCCCAATCATGTTACTGACCTGCTGTCAATTGACCTAATTAGTTGTGTGATATTCTACCAGGTTTAGTTTTTTAGCATTACACAACGTTTCCAGTGCTTTGGTCCCTCAGTCCCAGCTTTTTTAAAACGTGTTGTTGACACCAAATTCAAAGTGAGCATGTATTTCCCAAGAAACAATAACATTTCTCAGTTTCAACATTTAATATGTTGTCTTGGTACTACATTCTATTAAATATAGGATTGAAATTATTTGCACATCATTGCATTCTGTTTTTCTTTACATTTTACACAGCGTCCCAACTTTTTTGGAAACATGGTTACATTTGATTATTATCTCAGTTTGTATTGTTATAGTGTGCTGTACAATAGTCGTTAGTTACAGTTATCAAAATACAATTACATATTTAACTATCTTCATAATCAATAAAAACCTTTATTAGTGCAGTGATTCAATCAATCCCACCGCAGCAATATTTACAGTGTCATTATTTAGTAGAATTATTCTGTGGCAAAACTCTCCCACACATCAACACAGCAAAACATCCTGTCGCTGATGTTAAATGTTATGATGCAATTTAACATGCTCTGCTATGGCGTAAGTAGGAAAATAAATAATTAATGTATATATTTTTCACAGAGGGCGCACATACTGAGCAAAATGACATTGTTATTCAGTTTTACTACTGAAAATGCTTTTTTTCTAAGCTTAATTTGTGTACTACCATCTCAATGAAATATATACATGAATACATTCAAGAACCATTTTGGCCAGTCTGACAAAAGCTGCTATATTTCTAGTGAGCGTCTCCTCTGTTACTTCACCAAGGTTGTGTATTTTCCTACCAGGTGGGTGAATCAACGCAACACATCCAAACCTGCAGCAGGAGTCACCTGAAGAGAGGACGTCCCACAATGAAGATAGTATATGATATATTTAATAAAGTGGATTTTACATTTGGTTGATGATATGGAATATGCCTTAATACACAGGGGGTTAGTAAGGTAGAGAGGAATGAAGATCCACATCTTGGGATGGGAGGCTGGGTCTGAGCAGGTCTAGAACATAGTTCAGAATTAATACAAAGTAATGATAAAGACAGTAAAGAGAAGGCAAAGCAAATGCCCATACAATATCCAGCGACACACTTGACATTGATCACCAATTCATTTACAGCAACAAACTAGAAAGTAATATCAAATGGATGTACATTTTACACTGGATTTTATGTTATAAGGCAATTTGCATAGGCCAGTTTCAGGTATCCATTCTTGCATTGGAGCCAATGTAGTGGGTGGCTGAGAAAGTGTTGCTAGGTATACCCTCTATTCTCCCCCATGAATTGACACTTCATCTTAATTCTGCACACCCTAACCCCACACTAATTCTCAAATGTTCCACTTCACATCATCTAGTTTTTTTTGTTTTAAGGCAATATATTTAACAAATAACGGCCTGTACATTGTAGGCCTTAATATTGTTGTGTAAATGATTTTATTTTAATCTTATATAATTATAGTATTATTATATTCATCGCTTATATTCATTGCTCTTTGCATTCATTAGAAAAAAAACAAAAAATCTTCACATATTAATCTCTTTAGGACGAATTGTACGCTATGTAATATACTGACATTGGAGCTTTTTAGTTTCCTCATTATAATATGACTATGACGTCATCGTTACCGCTGCTGGCGGAATACTAGTAAGTAAACTGAAGCGGTTTAGCGCAACTGTACAAAAATTTCAGTGCAAAAACAAAGTGTATACGCCCAGAATGGAGCTACGAAGCTAATGACTGCTTGGACAACAGCGATGATGAAAACTGTAGTAAGTAAGACCAAATCACCTGTCTGTAAAAACAAGAAACCAGGTAAGCCCAGTTCAGCCGGCCCGCGTTTAGAAGGAATGAATGTTGTTGCCCTGGCTGGATTCGATCTGCAGTGTCCTATGTGACAGACTGTGTCTTTAACCACTACGCAATTTAAACAGCAGGTGTTGCACATTATGCATGTGTAGAGATGTGGTGTCTGTTTACATCCTGCATTGTCAAACCAATTAGTCGAAACTCCACAGTTCCCGAAACTAGTTCTGTACATTACCTATTAACATCCAAACCATTGAAACCATCAAAAGGTATAACAGCATCGCAACACTATATTCAAGAAGTTAAATTAGAGATTACTGTAGATGGCTAGCTAATAGCTATACAGTACCAATAATGAAAACAATGACTCCAATCACTCCATGTCTGGTTGATTTCTTTAGAAAACAGTTTCTTTAGCCAACCACTATGCTATGTGAACTACACTATGTAAAGCGAAATGTTCCTCATCGGTGCAGTTCGTCCATCGCAATGTAACTTAACAGTTTTACTTTAGGCTTACTATGTACTGAAGCTTGTATCCTGAACAAATCCTAATGCCTACTTTGTTCGGTCCATGGCGAGGATCGAACCCCAATCGACAACGTGGCTGTCCACGTCTCTAACCACTACACTATTTAGCAATAGTCAGCTAGTATTTTTCTATATACCTTAATCGTAATGACCTCCCTCGTCATGTGAGATGTAAACTGTCTCCACTAATGAATGAAGCAGCTCTCTAAAACATATGCCGCTATATGCACTTCATAAAACCCTCTATTTTTTTTGCACACTTTAAAAAACAAATGTTTATTTGTTTTGTTAGTTCTATGTCAAGTTAGCAAGAGCATTGTGCAAGATGAGGGAGAACACCAAGTTAAAGTGATAATGAAATTCCGCTTACCCTGAGTTGTTCTTGAAGCCCCATGGAATCATTTTTCTAAACAAGCTGTTATTCACCTCTGTCCCAGTCTGGAATTAGCATTATTAGCATTGTCCAAATTCATTAATTGAAACTGCGTCCCGAGCAACAAAAGCTGTTTTGTACGCAGCTTTGAATTCGTTTACGCATTGCAAGCAGAAACTAACTCAGAAAACATTAGTTTTTTTTGTCATCCAAATATTTAAATATATTGATCAACAACGTGGCCTTAAAAGGTCAGATTCCCTCATGGTCTCCACCTGGCATGGCCAGAAGCCTGGCCATACACAGAGTTTCTCCTAGACTGGTCTGTTTACCGTGACAATCTCTGATCTAAAAAGGGAATTAGAAAACACATTTGATTAATTGTATACAACTATATATTTCTGTTCAATGTGTTTTACATGTAGTTCACCTTTTATCGTGTTGATTTCCCTTGTGACCAGCAGAAAAAAAAACTTGGAATATGCTCAAAAGTTTCTGGAGGAATCTGCACTGCTCTGTAAACTGAATTCAGTGCGTCTTACTGGGTTTATTTGATAACAAAACAACTTTTTAGATATAATGTAAATGATACAGTAAGAGAAAAACCCCACTAAATCATGAAAACATGATTTACGTTTTGTAGGAAACCTTACAAAAGTCTTGATTTAGCCCACATCCCAGGGTCGGCTCAAGGCATAAGCAACATAAGTGGTTGCTTAGGGCCCCCAAACACTAGGGGGCCTCCATATTCTAGGGAGCCCCTGACCAATAGGGGACAGGCGGCCCCAAATGAAATTTTGCTTAGGGCCCCCAAAAGGCTACAGCCGGCACTGCCACATCCAGACTGCCAACATTTTTAGACAGTTATGGATCAGAACAAAATATGCACGTTAGAACCATGAATAAACAGGCCAAAAGAAACCTCCAGAACATTGGACTCCACCCACAGGTGATGACAAATTGTTCATTGAAATAAAAATGTAGTGCTGTACAGCAGCCATAGTACAGAGCTGCCCATGAATGTGCATGTACAGTACCAGTAAAAAGTTAGAACGCACCCACACATTCAAGGGTATTTCTTTAGTTTTACTATTTTACACATAGTAGAATAATAGGTAAGACATCAAACTCTGAAATAACACATTTTGAATCACGTAGCCAACCAGATGCACTCCAGGTGACTACTTCATGAAGCTGGTTGAGAGAATGCCAAGAGTGTGCAAAGCTGTAACCAAAGCAAAGGGTGGCTACTTTGAATAATCCAAAATATAAATGTATTTTGATTTGGTTAACATTTTTTGGCTACATGATCCCATATGTGTAATTTCAAAGTTTTGATGTCTTCACTATTATTCTACAATGTGGAAAATAGTAAAAATAAAAAATACCCTTGAATAAGGTGTCCAAACTTTTGACTGCTACTATATGTAGAAACATTCTGTCAATAAATGATGTTAACATGGTCAATAAATTATGTTAATAAATAACAATAAATTAATGTTTTGTTACTGTGCAACACTGTAATAATTTGCATTTTGTACATTTTCTTTGTTAAGAGGTGAAGTGGTGCAGGATGAACATTGAGAGTTTATTTCACATTTATGACATCATGTTCCCCTATAAGGCACCATACAGTCTGAGCCTTCCATCGGCATGAAGGTCTCCAGATGAATGAAGCCTATCAGAGGAGAAGTGCTATGATCAGATTCAGCATCAGTTTTCCTTTTTGATTAGGATCAGTTTCTAGGAACTTGGTGAACAATGCATTTAGAAGACAGAGGTAGTACTCAAAATACACATTATATTCAGAACACTAAGCTTGACAGAGACACGGTTGACCTCATGATACATTGATCAAAAAATACCCTTCTAGAATGTGAGTATTGACCCTAGACACTGATCTTAGATCTGTTTAGCATTTCCCCTATTACTGGGCACGGTTAGAATTGGGGGAGTGGAAACTGATCGTGAATCTTTGTCTCTTATTAATGTGGACAATCAGGCTCTAGTCACAATGTTGCTCGCTCACAATCATTTCGTAGAATAAGATCTTGTGCTTTTATGTGACAAGAGAAGCATAAAAAACGCTTGCGATAAAAGACCTGGGACACAGTCAACCCGGTGCAACGTCGGGCGGTCGCAGATAGAAACATGACAAGCGGAGGCAACGACAGCCTGCATTCGACACGACCAACAATGAAATCCGTTCCGCGCCGCACACGTCTGAGCGCTCTCTCGGACGAGAAAGGCCACGACACACACACACCCAACCGCATTAGCCCTTTTTCAACGGGCCCCGTGGTCCGAACCTGAGGTGTTCCGTACAGGGGCGGCCGGGTCCAGGCCCAGCAAGGTGCCCAGGTACGACTGATCCCTGGGGTCCGACAGCTGGTCGGGCCGAACCGGGTGCACTATGTTGGCCGGCTGCGGGGTGAGCGCGTACTTCTCCAGGAACGCCAGCTCGGCGGCCGCGTGGTACGCCCCCGACGGCTGCTGCCCCTGGCCCCGGGGCGGGGCGGGCACGGGCAGGACGCCGCGCGTTTGGGATTGGGGTGACCCGCCGCCGCGGTCGGCCTGTGCCCCCGGGACCCCCCCGGGCATCTGGACGGGCACCAGGGCGACCGGCGCGCACGCGTTCGCGGCGACGTTCCGGCGAACGGCCTTGGGCTCGGCCCGGTACACCTCGGAGGAGCCGTCACCGTGATAGGCCAGAGCTGCCGCCTTGTCCTCGGTCGAGGCGGCGCGCGGCGGCTCGGCGTACTTGGCGCTGTGCACGTGGTCCGTGTGGTACTTCAGCTTGTCTTTCCTCTTAAAGGTGGCGCTGCAGTGGG
>JACXGI010008987.1:10532-31828 GCA_016801175.1 Esox masquinongy
GGGGGGGGCTGGGGAAATAAAAGGTGACATTCTGGGATTTTACCTCACACTATTATCTTTTAAACTTATCTTCATATGTCTTGAGTGTCCAGCAAAACATATCAACTATGACTTCACTGTCCCAATACTTATGGAGAGCATTGTATATACAACCATCATTGATTTATTGCCCGTCTACATCCACAACATACATTTATTCTGGATTTACGTATCATCAAAGCGTTGTTGTAAGAAGGCAATGCAAGCCACCAGACAAGCCAGGGCCTTCAACTTACCTGAGTGTGTTCGGAAGTGCATCTCCAAACTGGACTTCCCTTTGAACTCCTTCTTACAAACCTCACACTGATGCACTGCTGTTTTGTACCTACACAAGTTCCCAATGATCAGTATTTTCTCAAAGTCACCTGGACACCATAGAAGAACACCTTTAACAATACAAGACTAAATGAAAATACAAACTGTCTTTGTCACATAGAAACTTATTGTATTATTCCATTTTGCTGTAATGTATTTACTTTGTGAAGAATTTTGTTTAGTCTGACACACGCTGGGTTTGGTCCACATGGGACATTGGCTACATTTTGAATATTCATCCAAATAGAGTTACAGCAACTAAACCCACGTGCACCAGACCTTGACAATAAGACTTAAAGAACACCAAAACCGTGCTCCCTCTGTCTCTGGCCGGCACTCACTTCTGCCACACTTTCTCTCCCAGGTGGACGCTTTTGTAATGGACGGTCAGGTGATCATGGCGTCTGAAGCATTTCCCACATTCCTCACACTGGTGGGCTTTCTCACCTGGAAAACAACCACAGGGGATTCAGTCAACCACATGTTCCCTGAGGGGCAGCTCACGTGCAGCATACAAAACCCTGTTGGGCGCATGGGGCCTTGTGGACGGGCAACCCAGGTCAGGGGACTTGGCTTGACTTGGCCGTTTCGTCTTTTTGCGCGGCTATGAAGGTGCGTGTCGTACCCGAGTGTATTTTCTGGTGTTTGGTCAGGTGGTCATGACGTATGAACGTCTTTCCACATTCATCGCATTCGTAGCGCTTGTCGTCGTGATGGACCCGGAGGTGAAGCCTATCAGAGTAGAGGTGGAGGGTTAATCGTGAAAAAATAAAATATTATGTGCAATTGAATCAGACATTTATTTTATTTCCTTTTAATAAAATTGAGCAAATGTAAGTTGAAATGAGGACAGTCGTGTTGTTCAAAGAAGATAACAATTGGACAAAAGAAACCTCCAGAACATTGGATTCCACCCACAAGTGATAGCCAATAAGAGCTATGTAGGTGTGTGATGAACTGCCCAAGGACACTGACCTGTAAGAGCTGCCGTGGCGAAAACTTTGCCCACAAATACTGCAGAGGTGAGGCTTCTCTCCACTGTGAATGCGCATATGCTCCTTTAATGTTGTCCTGTGGATGTAGAAAAGAACAGCATTGCATTCAATGGAAGTCGACCGACTGTCAACCAGTCCTTAAAGAGAGAATTGTGCTGAAACCGAGTGAACATTGACAGAGAAACACAATACAACCACCAAAAAGTTACATTTTGTTTTAAGAAGTTTGTTGAAATTAATAAAGCAGGGCAGCCCAACCCTGTTCCTGGAGATCTAGTGTCCTGCAGGTTTTCTCTTCAACCCGATTCGTTACTAACCCAGTTAAGCTTTTCATCCAGATAATTATTAGAATCAGGTGGGCTAAATTAAAGTTGGAGAGAAAACCCACAGGACAGATCTCCTCAGGACAGAAGATCTCCAGGAATAGGGATGTACAGCCCTGGATTAAACGTTCTGTAAAAAAGCAAAAACACTAGTGTTTGCTGTGTATAAAAAATAACAAAGTTGCATGTAATCAGTTTTACTGCAGAATACCAAGTATTGCTGTTTAATGTAGAGGTGACAATCATACCTCTCTCTCACTGACTTGCCACAGATGAAGCAGGTCCATTTTCTCTTACCCCCGTGTGTACATTCAATGTGCCTCTTTCTGTTACCCGTGTCGTTGAACTGGCGTCCACAGATGTCACACGGGAATGGACCTGGTTTGTCAACCGGGTCAGAGCTCAATTCAATGTTCCTGTGTCACAGCCCTACTTCTCGATCCAACATCAACGTTTGTTCAGTGATAAAAGATTAAAGGTTCTATAAACTTGATGGCGTTCTCTTCAATAATTATACAATTTTTACCTTGAATCCTTCTGTTTCTGAGGACGAAAAAGCACTAGATGGTAACACTTTGTTTAGGCTTTAGTTAGACAATGTATTATGACTTGTTATGACTATGATAATGTTTTAAAAATGAACAGTATGTCTTTCTGGCTGGCCCAAAAACTGCTTAACTGTTATACAAACACAAACATTTTATGAATGTTTACGACAAGGCTAATAATGCAATATAACGCATGGCTTGATCGTGTTTAAAAGTGTTCAAACATTTACGTATTATCGAAATACTGTGGATAGATACAATATAAAATGCCATTCATTACCTAAATGGTACTTTTCTTGATGCTTCAGCCGGGCAAACCTGGACTTGAAGTAGTCGTCGCAGAAGGCGCATTTGAAGGGCCGATCCTGTGTGTGAAGGATCATGTGCTCCTCCAGATGCGGCCTTCGTGTGAAAGATTTATGGCAGATCTGAATGAACGGGAGCACACAGGTGATGAAATGACATGGTGGAGTGGGAGTAAACTACCTATTCCTATCAAACACATACTGACCACCCACAACATCAGTAAGTGTCGTTCATAGTACGCCTTCTTAACGGAGGTGATCCCATAGTGCGGGAATGGTGACCCATAGCATGACCGTGGTTTGCGTTCCGGCGCTAGCCTTTCGCTCCACACCCTTTTGTTTTTGTCAGGGTGACCCTGGTGAGGAAATTGTATTTTTCTGGATTGCGTTTTGTGAAATAAAAATTCAAAGCTCACGTCACACTTCCATCCCTCACTCTTCTTCTTCCTCATGGCGAGGAACTCTTGAATGTGGTCTGGGTGGAACCTGGAAATACAGTTTCAAAATAGTAAAGGTAGTAGTATTAATAATATTAAGAATTTCTGGAACTTTGCTTTTCATAAAATCTCAAATACTTAAAAGAGCTAGCACATACAGTACTGTGCAAAAGTCTTAGGCAAAGTGAGTAGTAAGTGTTCTAATTTAAAAAAATATCTACAACCCTGTTTCTAAAAAAGTGGTGAAGCTGCTTACAATGCAAATAAAAACAGAATGCAATAATGTGCAAATAATTTATCCCTATATTTAATTGAAAATAGTACAAAGACAACATGTCAAATGTTGAAACTGAGAAATGCTATTGTTTCTGGAAAAATACATGCCCACTTTGAATTTGATGCCAGCAACACGTTTCAAAAAAGTTGGGACAGGGGCGTGTTTACCACTGTGTTGCATCACCTCTTCTTTTAACAATACTCTGTAAGCATTTGGGAACTGAGGAGACCAATTGCTGTAGTTTTGAAAGTGAAATGTTTTCCCATTCTTGCTTGATATAGGATATCAGCTGCTCAACAGTTCGGGGTCTCCTTTGTCATATTTTTCTTATCATAATGCGCCAAATGTTTTCATGGGTAACAGGTCTTGACTGCAGGCAGGCCAGTTTAGCACCCAGACTCTTTTACTACGGAGCCATGCTGCTGTAATACTTGCAGAATATGGTTTGGCATTGTCTTGCTGAAATAAGCAAGGCCTTCCCTGAAAAAGATGTCTGGATAGCAGAATATGTGGCTCCAAAACCTGCATATATTGTCCACCATTAATGGTGCCTTCACAGATGTGCAAGTCACCCATGCCATGTGCACCCATACCATCACAGATGTTGTCTTTTGAACTGTGCACTGATAACAAGCCGGATGGTCCCTTTCCTTTTTAGCCCGGAGGACGCAGTGTCCATGATTCCCAAAAATAATTTCAAATTTTGACTTGTCAGACCACAGGACAGTTTTCCACTTGGCTTCAGATCATCTAAAATGAGCTTGGGCCCAGGGAATGTGCTGCCGTGACTGGATGTTGTTTATGTATGTTTTCTTCTTTGCATTTGTGGATGCAGCGACGTACTGTGTTCACAGACAATGGTTTTCGTAATTGTTCCTGAGCCCATGCAGTGATTTCCACAGAATCGTATCTGTTTTTAATGCAGTGCCGTCTGAGGGCCCGAAGATCACAGTCATCCAATATTGGTTTTCGGCCTTGTCACTTGCGTACAGAGATTTCTCCAGATTCGCTGATTCTTTTAATGAAATTATGCACCGTAGATTGAGATCCTGAAACTCTTTGCAATTTTATGCTGAGAAACGTTATTCTTAAATTGTTGCACTATTTGCCTGTGCAGTCTTTCTTGAACCCCTCCCCATCTTCACTTCTGAAAGACTCATGATATTTGGGATGCTCTTTTTATACCCAATCATGTTACTGACCTGTTGCCAATTAACCTAATTAGTTGTGAGATTTTCCACCAGGTTCTTTTTTTTTTATTACACAATGTAACATTTTTCAGTTTCAACACTGGAAATGTTGTCTCTGTACTATTTTCTATTGAATATAGGGTTGAAATGATTTGCATACCTTTGCATTTGGTTTTTATATCCATTTTACACAGCGTCCCAATTTTTTGGGAAACGGGGTTGTATATATAAATACATGAACACACACATATATACATATATATGGGGTTTTTTTTACAAATAAACGTTCCAAATAAATGACTTTATTTAAATTTTCAGGTGCCTAAAACTTTTGCTCAGTACTGTATATCAGAAAGAAGAGGGCGTTATCATCACACACATGCAGCTCCGCTGCCCACCGGCCAGTCAGGAACTCACCGACAATGAACTGCACTCTGACACTTGTCCACAAGGAGGCATCGCTCAATCTTTTAAGATTAAGTAGTACACTTGGTAAAAGGTTCATTCAAATGACCACCATAGAAAATGCCTAGAAAACTGTTCACCCATAAAGACTACAAGCAAGCCTTTACATTATCTATGGACAACTTCCTAAGTGCTCTAACGACTGTTATTCTACCTTGAGAATGGTAGTTAATCCCACACTGGGCTTAATTTGGCTCTGGAAAACCAGCCCCAAGTTTGGGAGGGGTGTTAACAAAGTTTCAGTCCAGACTTTAAATAAATAACCTAGTGTCAAACATTTATACAGATTTAAAGTTACAAATATTTCAATTGAGAGTGACTCTTTCCTCAACAGCTTAATCGTTAGGGACTAATAACCAGAAGAAAATACAGTATAAGTAAGGATGTCAAGTGAATATCATGGTTTGGGGTCATTTCCGTGACAATTCATCAAAGAAAACAGGAACTCCTATTCCAGCTCTAATTTCCTTGAAGGCGTTCACTATTAACACAACGGGGGAACTCGACTCATTCCCCCGAGTGGACAGGACTGAACCACAACCGGGGCGGGGGGTTACGGGACATGCACAAAGGCTCACCTCCGGACGTGCTTTGCGAGCGTCTTCTTGCTGGCGTGCAGCTTGCTGCAGAAGGGGCACTTGTGGTCCTTCACCTGGAAGGGGGCGTCGCCGGCGTGCTTCTTCTTGTGCACGGTGAGGTTGGACTTGGTGGAGTAACACTGCAGGCAGACGTCACACCGGAAGGGTTTCTCTCCTGTGTGTACCCTGGTGTGACTCTCGTACTTCCCTTGTGGGAGAACGGAGTCATCAGTTATTACACAGAACGTGACGTGCGGGTGGGAGGGACAGGCTGGTAGGACAAATCCAACGCGTTGCTTGGATTTTGTGATTTGTTTTTGGTATTATGACATTGTGTGTTTAATCTGTTTCGGTACGATATCAGCCCAGAAACAGCCAACCCCTTTGAATAAATACAGTATAAAATATTAAATTATTTAACACATGGAACAGAAATACAGTTGACAATTACAAGGACATTGCCTACCTATTCGGTCAAAGGTCTTGTCACACTTGGGGCACTTGAGAGTCTTCTTACTGGAGCTCTGGACAATGACGGGGACCAGTTCCTCTGGGTAGACTGACACATGTTTAGAGCCATCGGCTGACTGACTGCACACCACCTCCTTGGCTGCCTGACAGCAATCCTCCACCTCATTGGCTAGCTGACAGCAAACCTCCACCTCACTGGCTGCCTGACAGCACACCTCCACTTCATCGGCTGCCTGTTGTTCTGCGGTCTCCAGCTCTGAGCTCTCTGCGTTCTCTCCTGCTCCACGCATCAACCCACCCTCCTGCTCATCCTCCTTCCTCTCCTCTTCCTCCCTCTCGGTTTGGGCGAGCGCATTTCCCTTGTCGGGTGTGGGCTTAGGGTTACCCTCCTCTTCTTCGTCGTGGTCTTCCTCTGCGGCGGTCGGGCCCCCCCCCGCCAGGTGGTGATGTGACTTCCCCTCGTTCGTCCCAGTGACGCCCCTCTCCAATTTGGCGGGAGCTCTCCGCCTGCGAGCGGATCTCCGGCTCGTTGTAACCACCTCAGGACTGACCACCTCCTCCGTCTCTCTGGTGTCCACCAGTGAGCTGTTACTGTGGCTCCTGGCTAAATGGTTCTCCAGGGACTTCTTGTAGCGAAATGTGCGGCCGCAGAACGAACAGCGGTGGGCGCTGGCCTGTGCCGGGTTTTGGATCCCAGCGCAGGCCGCCGGGGGGTCGGAGGCTTCATGGGCCTCCTCTGCATTTGGGTCCACCGCTGGCTTGACCTCAGCTCGGGGATGCACAGCCGGGCCTTCCCCTTCCCCGGCTAGGAGCCGCACCACATCCATAACGTCCAGGAAGCGGGCGGCGGCGCTCAGGGCCGGGACCTCGCTCTCCGGGATGACGCACTTGGATGTGTAGAGGAAGCAGAGCAAGTGCTGGAACACGGAGTCTTCCACGTGGTCCAGGCTGATGTGGTCGGCGGCCCGGTTTTTGGTCAGCTCGGCGTGAAAGTAGCTGCTGCCGTGCGCCAACACCGCTTTGTGGGCACTGTAGCGTTTCCCGCCGACCGTGACGGACACGTCGCAGAACCTTCGTTTGGTTCGGTCCTCGTTTAGGAACTTGAGGAGGTCGTTGCCGTGCCTGGCCATGGTCAGGTGCCTGTTTTGACGAGGCACCTGAGAGAGGGGGACTGTTTTCGAGTCAGTCATGGTAATGGGGTCATGTGCACTGACACTGACTCCGCCTCTTGTCTTAGGGGGTTGAGGTTGGCTGGATTTCCTCTTCATCGCGTTAAACTGGATACCATTCAAAGACTTCTGAAACACAGAATTCCCATAAACATTTACTACATCGGTAATAAATTATGACATTACATAGCTATGTTTAGGCTAGTCCATCATTACACTTCCAATGGTAAGTTGTGGTTTTAGACAAGTTCTCTGTGTAACTTTTTTGCACATAATGCAGCTTATTTTTAATGCTCTTTTAAGAATTATTTAGCATTTACTGTCGTTGCCAGCGGTGGATATTTCAGCAAACATGAACAATAACGCGTCTGTGATCCGTGGGTTATCAACAGCCGGCAACATCGGTAGCTCACAGATTCTAATCGATATAGCGCAGATCGACTCAGCTCAACACAGAATTGATACATTATGCATCAGCTATATGTTGGCTAGACTGTTGCAGTTCCAAATTCGCAATCCACCTCAAGGACCCCTATGTTATCGTCTCTGCATTCTGAAACGGGCCCCCCGAAGAGGAGAACGTCGACAAACGACCCTTACGGCCCCTCGGGAAAGTGTTCGCGCAAACAGAATATTGTTTAAACCTACCTTAGGAGTACAATAACGCGAGGAAAACCACAAAACCTGCCGGCATTATTTATACAGAGATAAAAACGAAAATGTATAATTTCCTGAATATCTCAAAACGTCCCACCTCCCTGTTCTTGGAGAAACGTTTCACACACAAACAACACGCTCGTTCATTGGCTGTTTCAGCATTGGTTCCCAAGCTCCTTTGTGTGTCCGTGACCAGAGAGTAGGCAAATTACAAACAAAAAAGATACCAAACATTTGAAAGTATCTAATATTTATGCAGGTACGTAATTGTTTCATTGGGTATATAATTTATTTCATTAATAACATAGAAGAATGTGCTGAACTTCATCGCTTGATATGACTCTACGCGACGTTGCATTGTGGGAATTGTAGTGAAATAGAACCTAGTGAAATTGTTTATAAATAGACCTTTGTTAAATGAATGGATTGAGATAACGTTTGACTAGAAAAATTTCAGTGTTTATTATATACATTATGTTTGATTAGACATCCATTTCAGTGTTTAACTACACATTAGGTTTGATTAGACACTTAATTTTGTAATTGAGCTCGTCCTGAAACAACTTCCACGGAGAGAGAGAAATACTGAAAAAGAAATATACTTGTTAGCTGAGACTCCATGACTTCAAGAAGGGTCAGACATGTGTTTAAAACTTGGTGGAAAGCTTAAAGATAAATTCAGGCTTCGTTGTAGTTGAAGTGTATTCATGATCATTTAGGCAAATATCTCCAAGTTGAAGTTCCTTTTAGTGATGAAGCAAGTCATAGCTCTTGTAACCCTTACATCTCAGACACAGCCAAAAGAGCAAAGACGACTAAAATCTGGAGACAAACACCACAGGGTGGCATATCTCTCTGCCTTCTTTGTTTAAAAAAAGTCAGAATCAGAATAAAAATCAGAGTTGACTCAATGCAGGATCCATTAGAATTGGCCGACTGGGTCGCATTTAGATCAACGTAGAAATCCTTCAGGCATTCCTAGTACTGTGTTCCCCGGTTCTAAATAAAATCTCCCAGGATTATCACCTCTGTTGTAAAGGATGCTGTGAGGTCAGTGAGCTCACTGAGTACACCTTCCTTGACTGAAGGTGGACCACATACACCTGCAATTGCAACTGAGGAGTAATTTCCCAACCAAAGATTGAAAGACAAAACTTGAATTAGCCTTTAACAGAGCAGTAGAGATGTGTTTGCAAAGAGGATGACTCCACCCCTTACCCCGCCATCTTCGCTGCGCATTGTAAACCTCCAGTAGAATCTCTGTGCCATTTCCCCCCCCTAGATAACCAAGTTTCAAAGGGAATGAAAAACTGCCTGAGAAGCCCTGAAGACCAACTCTGTGAGTAGGCTTTGTTTTTCAGGCCTGTTGAAACTTCTTACGCTGCTAGTTCAACCAGGTCTAAACCAGAATGTTTTTTGCCCTTGAGGGAACGCACTCTCCGGTCTTCTTCGAGATTGAGCAACCAGATGCCCAAGCCGCCACGAGGAGTCGCTAGAGCATGACAAGGCAAGGCAATCATATTCGATCACTAACCCTCCAAACCCGGACGGCGTTGGTCAATTGCACCACCCTCCGTGGGACGCTTAGGCTAATCCCCAAGCAGAATTCGACCCCTGGTCTTGGGAATGACGCAGCTAATTGCAAGGCAGTGACTTTACTGCTGCGCTATTCAGGGGCCTCAGTTTGGAAGACATTGTAATTGAATTAGCATAATCCATAATAGGCTATTGGCTTGTAGCGATTGGCGATAGCAGCCAGCCCTGCATGGAGGAAAGACATGGGAATAAGCCAATATCAGTTGTGAAAAACAGTAGCTTAATCTCAATCAGGTTTGTTGTGATCCCAGCCTTACACATGACTGGAATGGGAAACAAGTCATTCATGCATGGGAGAAACACATGCGAGGAAGCTAAGATGTGTTCTGATGGCTTCCAAACCACTTCAGCGATATGCAGGGGAAAAACGTATCGATTCGGAGTTCTGCTGACAGGGACAGGGCAAAAACCATGTTAAGATTCTACATGTGGGTTTGGACTGTGTGGCTTCTTTATGCAGGTAATGTTCCATTGTTGGTGTGTTTTTTGTTGGTGTGTTTTTTGTTGGTGTGTAGTTTGTGTGTTGGTTGGTGTGTTGATGGCATGTTTGTTGGTGTGTTATTGTTGCATTGCTGGTGTGTAGTTGGTGTGCTTGTTGTAGGTGTGTTTGTTGTTGGTGCGTTGTTGGTGCATTGTTAGTGCATAGTTGATGTGTAGTTGGTGAGTTATTGGTGTGTTTGTTGTTGGTGTGTGGTTGATGTGTTGTTGGTGCATTGTTGGTTCATGTTGGCTCATTTGTTGTTGTTGTGTTTGTTGTTGTTGTGTTGTCGGTGTATTGCACGTGCACATTGTTGTTGTGTTGTCGGTGTATTGCACGTGCACATTGTTGGTGTGTTGTCGGTGTATTGCACGTGCACATTGTTGGTGTGTTGTCGGTGTATTGCACGTGCACATTGTTGGTGTGTTGTCGGTGTATTGCACGTGCACATTGTTGGTGTGTTGCTGGTGTGTTGTTGGTGTATTGCTGGCGCGAGTTTTTCTCTGTAGTCCAGTGGCGTGCATTAAACAGCACAGGTGTAGAATATTTTCCGTCAAGTACATAAAATGTCCTCGATTATCCGATTATGCTGATTATGTCATCTGCACAGGTGCTGTCTGTGAGGAGGACACTGAAGCATGCGAACTGCAACCGTGTCACAACGGTGGCGTCTGCAAGAGCCATCAGGACGGCTACAGGTGCCTCTGCTCCAGACAGAGCACAGACGGACTGCTGTACGGAGGACAAAACTGCACAGACGCCCTGCTGGGCTGCCATGGCAACCCCTGCAAGAATGACGGCGTCTGCTCTCCTCTCTTCCAGAACGACCGGCACGCCTACACCTGCGGCTGCCGCGCGGGCTTCACCGGCTCCAGGTGTCAAACGTCCACAGCGTTCTCCTTCGAGACCAGCGGTTACATGTACATAGAGACCCGGCTGCCATCCCCGGAGAAGACCCTGAACGTCACCCTAAGCTTTCGGACGGACAGGCCCGTCGGCGCCCTCCTCGGGTGTCGGGCCGACGACCTGCTGTTCACCGTCGAGCTGGTCCAGGGCTGCCTGCGCCTCAGTATGCGTAGAGGTCAAAGGTCCAGTAAGCCCGTTGTCTCGGAGCTACCGCTGAGCGCAGCGGATGGCCAGTGGCACACGATAGAGGCGTGGCTTGGCAGCAAGGAGGATCGCAGTGGCATCCGATTGGTACAACCCGCCTGCGACGAGGCTGGCTGCGCCAGGGAGTCCGCTGCCACCAGGGCGCCTCAGCCGGAGCAAGGCGACGACCTCCCTGAGCCCAGCTCGGTCCACCGCAGCCTCTTCCTGGGAAGGGTGGGCCGGGGCGTCGGGGAGGGGGAGGCTGAAAGTGCCGACCTGCCTGCCTACTTCCTGGGCTGTTTCCGGGACGTGTTTGTGGCGTCCCGGTTGGTGGTTCCCGCCACCCCTGGCGACTCCCTAGTTCAGGTCAACGTCACAGCGGGGTGCGGCGGGCAGGACGAGTGTGAAGACAGCCCGTGTCAGAGGCGTGGCCAGTGTGTCAGCCGGGGACGGAGGAGACACATCTGCCAGTGCTACAGGCCATATGAGGGGACTGTGGACTGCGGCGAGGGTAAGGTGGAGGGGAGGGGTCTGAAAACACAGAGGGGTGTGGTCTGAAAACACTGAGGGAAAGGGCAGAGGGTTGAGGTATGAAAACACAGAGAGGGAAAGGGCAGAGGGGTGAGGTATAAAAACACTGAGGGAAAGGGCAGAGGGGTGAGGTATAAAAACACTGAGGGAAAGGGCAGAGGGGTGAGGTATAAAAACACTGAGGGAAAGGGCAGAGGGGTGAGGTATAAAAACACTGAGAGAAAGGGCAGAGGGGTGAGGTATAAAAACACTGAGAGAAAGGGCAGAGGGGTGAGGTATAAAAACACTGAGGGAAAGGGCAGAGGGGTGAGGTATAAAAACACTGAGAGAAAGGGCAGAGGGTTGTGGGTGTCGAGACAGTCAAGCAGAAACCCTGTGAAATCAGAACAAAGGCTAAAAACGTTGCAGTTTTTTTCTCTATTTTGCACTTTTATTTTCTACAGATTGTATAAATCTAACAACAATTTAAGTAAAACCAAGAAGGTAGGTGTCATTTTGGACACTAAGGATTCAGGCACAAGTTCCAACTCACCTGAGCGGAGGTCAATTTAGCCTTTTTTGAATCACTCGAAAATCTGAAAGGTATCCTTATGTGGCACCTCACAATTAGATAAAACTAGTCCGTGACAGACTGCAAAGGAGCTTAGGGAATTAAAATAGCATAGTGCACACACACACACACACTCCCAACCTTCACTAACACAAGTACACACATACACAGGTGAGGCTGAGCCAACAAATGACACCTGACCCTCAGATTAGGAAAATGTTAAAGGGTTTAAACTTGCCACAATCCCCTATCGCGATTGGTGGAAATAAATGGTCCGAGCTATGAGTACAAATGTGGGCAAATCAGTTTTCTGTAATTCTACACATTTTCCATTGGGGGAGAAAACATTTTCAGATGTTATAACACATTTCATGTAATTATACACATTTTGTCGTGGGGCAACCATAAAATGTTCTGTTTTTCAGCAAATATTTGGAATAGTAAATATTTTTTGCCATTGCTCTTCCTATGTAAGATGTCTGAGTGAAAATGAATAGAACCAACGGCTACTGTCTTCTGACACTCTCCCTCTGTACCCGCACAGAGTACATCACAGCTGGGTTTGGCGACGGGGACACGGCGAGCTATGCTGTGTTCTCCTTGGAGGACACTTTGGATTCCGGTTCAATTGCCATATCCATGTTCGTACGCACGCGGCACCTGAGCGGCCTCCTCCTGGTGATGGCCAACAGCACTGGCCAGTATCTCCGTCTGTGGCTGGACGAAGGCCACGTCAAAGTCCAGGCGAACAGCTCTGAGAGCCTGGTGGGGCACGGTGCGGTCAGCGACGGACATTTTCATCTGGTGACGGTTCAGCTGGAGGGCAACTTAGTGACCCTATTTCATTCGGCCCAGAGACAGGGATCCATCCCTGTTCGGCCCGTGGCAGCTCAGCCAGGTGACCTGGTCTACGTTGGGGGCCTGGCCGACCAGACAGACTCCGCCCCTTTCGGGGGTCACCTGAAAGGCTGTGTCCAGGACCTGAGGATCAACAGTAAACGGCTGCAGTTCTTCCCCATAGCAACCCCGGTGGCCTCTTACCAGCTAGAGAAGTTGGTCGATGTCACAATGGGATGTAGCAGTGACGACGTCTGCACTGTAAGTAACCACGTAGTCACCCCATGACACGACACAGTCACCCCATGACAAGACACGGTCACCCCATGACACGACACGGTCACCCCATGACACGACAGTCACCCCATGACACGACAGTCACCCCATGACACGACACAGTCACCCCATGACAAGACACGGTCACCCCATGACACGACACGGTCACCCCATGACACGACAGTCACCGCATGACACGACATGGTCACCCCATGACACGACAGTCACCCCGTGACACGACACAGTCACCCCATGACAACATAGTCACCCCATGACACGACAGTCACCCCGTGACACGACACAGTCACCCCATGACAACATAGTCACTCCATGACATGACACAGTCACCCCATGACATGATACAGTCACCCCATGACACAAAATAATCATCCAATGACACAACACAGTCACTCCTAGACAGAACAGAGAATTTATAAACAGTTCCCAGTTTCAAATACTTCCAAGCAATGTTCACCGGGAACACTGAGGCTGTAGGGTTAGGGGTTAACCCCTTGTGTTGCAGTTTGTGACACTGGCCAGAGTTCTCTAACGACAAAACCATGACATGTAAATGCAGAAATCGATGTTCTTTTCCATGATATAGTCTGTAGTAGCCTATAGCTTATGGTTGAAGCAGGCCTACTTGCTATTTTCACTCAGCCATACCTCCAAAATCAGTGCTGGTTTTCTATAAGGCTAATAAGTTGCTAACTACCAAAGAATAACAAGTACACTGATCTGATCAGATCTGAGCTCTGGTCTGAAAACACACATTTGTCATAGATGTCAGTTAGGCTTGATTGCATGCTTTGCCCAGGTGCTCCTCAGTGACGGATGCCCTTGATTGCTGTAAATGCCGTGGCCCAGGCACTCCTAATTAAATGTTAACTCTAATTAATTGAATAATGTGATTGGCTCCCTCTTTTTAACCTCCTCCTTGAGAAACCTTGTTTCCTTGCAGATACGGTTGCCTGTTGAAAGGTACTGGTGGGAGAGACCAATCTTGTTTGACATTGTGGCACAGTTTTTTGGAAGCCTTGATTTTAAGAGGTGTAGTACCTTGATGAGATGATGACTGAAGTACAAGAGAAGCGTGCAATGCTTTCCCTGCACCCGTACTGAATCCGGTTCCTTTCAATGTTGCTTTGTTTGTGTTCATGGTTTGTAATTTCTAAAATGGCTTCTTAAAGGGAAATTTCACAGCTGCTATATTTACCAATACATGTCCACTGACATGGTATCAACACATCATATGTGCCATGAAAAAATTATGAATTTTGTCGCTCAACACAAATAGAAGAGTTTCTGCATTTCACAGGTATCCAGAGAAAATGAGGCATGCTGGTTATCTGCAATATTGTGGCCAAAGGGAACATTGTTGAGACACCCACCTCTAGGTGTTGAGTGGGTTGAGTACCCACCTCTAGTGTGATTGAGCATAATTAGCCCTGAAACACCTTCAATCCCAACTATGTATCTATGGTAACTGAAAAAACATCCCAATAGTGTCTAGCAGTCGATCGTCCCTATCGGGCATTGATGTAAGGAGAGAAATTAGACTGTATGGTGACCTGTATGTGACCTTACATGTTCTTCCGCTCAACCCCAAATTCAGAGGTTCTATGTCAGGATTGTTATTCAGATGTTCTTGGTTTAAACCCACGTGGTGGTGTATCAGATCTATGGTCATAACTAAGTTCAGCCACGGCCTCTCTCAGCTAGGTTGTGACACGTCTGTCAATGTAATGATCCACTCGGGATCTGCATCTTTTCTGGTGCCTGCAAATCCAGGCATTCTCAAACCACACAAATTGCTGTGACCTATTATCCTGTTATCTATAGTACATTTCAAATGTATTAGGAATGATGTAAATAAAGCTTATCGTGTTTACAATCAATCAATGAATCAAATTTATTTATAAAAATGAATCAAATTTATTTACTTATAAATTATTTTTTTCTCTTCGACAACATACAAGCAAAATTAACCTCTTGATGACCCAGAGTAGTTTCCCTGGTGATGAGCGCATCTGCTTGACCGAGTAATGTGTCCTTTCAGAACAACCCTTGTCTGAACGGCGGAGTGTGCTACTCCACGCGGGATGACTTCATCTGCATTTGCCAACCGAACACCGCAGGTCGGCTCTGCGAGGAGGTCAGATGGTGTGAGCTGTCACCATGTCCCTGGACTGCAGCCTGCCAGCCTGTCGCCAACGGCTTTGAGTGTGAGTTGTTACTTAGGGGAACACCTTTCTGAAAAGAGGGACAACTAAGCAATTTGATAAAAACCCACTAGTTCAAGTTTAAGTGCATTTGTTATCACACATTAACCACAGTGTTATTAATATTAATATTTACTTAACACCTAAGCCCTTCATTAACTTAATCCTGTCTGCATGTTTCGCTAAGCGTTTATAGTCACCTGTAGTGACTACGCTGTTTCCTAGGCTGTTTCCTTTCAGAATATGTAACTCAATCTAATAACAGAAGAGGCAGCTGTTCAAATGGTTGACTGCGGCGCTATTTTCATGTAAGGTTCCCTCTTTCAGTAGTTTACCGACGTATTCTGTAACATTTGTCAGCGCAGTCTGTCATCTGTATTTGTGGTCAACAGTCCGCTTGGCTCGTAGCCTACCGGTATGTTGTCCTGTGTGTCTACCAGCAGTTTCTTATGCCTCCGTTGCTTTGTATTCCAGGCGTGACCAACGTGACCCTCCGGAATGACCGCACGCTGTCCTACAGAGACAACGGGAAGATCCGTCGCCGCCTCAACGCCGTCCTCCTCAGCGTGCGAACCAGGCGGACTGACGCCACCCTCCTACGCGCCGAGCGAGGTTCGGAGTTCCTCACCGTCTCCCTCCGGCAATCCCGCCTGGTGCTGGAGCTACAGGCAGGCGGCGGGCAGGCCTCCCCTAACATCACCGTTCAGAGCCGGGTCCGGCTCAGCGACGGACACTGGCACACGGTGGAGCTCTCCATGGAAGACCCGGCTCGACAGATCTCCAGGTGGATCGTGGTCCTCGACGGGGGGAAAGAGAGGGGAGAGGGGGAGCACGTCGTGTCTGAAGCCACCTCTGGCAGCCTGGACTTCCTCAGGGAGGGTGCGGACATCTTCCTGGGGGGCCTGGGGCCAGAGGCTGGAGGCAATCTGGCTGGATGTCTGGGCCCGGTCCAGATTGGGGGGCTCCTTCTGCCCTACTACGAGGACACAGACCTCAGCCTCCCCAGGCCGCAAGATGAGCAGTTTTTGATGACCCAAGGTGGCCCCTCCCCCGAATATGGCTGCTGGGGGGCCAGTGTGTGTGAGCCAAACCCCTGTCTCAACCAGGGGGCGTGCGAGGACCTCTTTGACACCTACCTGTGCAGGTGCCCCTCTGATTGGATAGGTCTACAATGCCAGAATAACACGGACAGCTGCGCCGTCAAGCCGTGCGTCCATGGCAACTGCAGTGTGTCAGGGCAGGGATACGTGTGTTCATGTGAGCCAGGGTACGCGGGGGCCAGGTGTGAGGACGACGTGGACACGTGTGAGGACAACGGGTGTGGCCTGGGCTCTACCTGTCTAAGGGGCCTGGTGGACTATGCCTGTCTCTGCCCCAGGAACATGACCGGGCCCTTATGCAAGTAAATCTGAAACGCCCCCTCACTCCACCGGTGTACGCTCACGTACACGCTTACGTACACGCTCACGTACACGCCTTCAAACCAAACCAATTTCGGGGCGAACTATCCCTGTTCAAGGGGATAGTTCGCCCAAGTTACCCTGTAAGCGGTCTATGGATGAACTATATCATGAATATATGCTTTGGTTTAGTTTCCCTGTTAATGTTTCTAAATGCTAACATTTTAGCATTTCTGGCACAAATTCTCATCCGAGACCAGCATTCTTTGCAATTATATCCAAATAGTCAAAGTATTTCAAATGTATTAGAAAGCTCAACAAAGGCCCCTAGAGTTAATTTTATAATGAGTTTCAATTATAATATCAGTGTCATGATTATGTGGCATTTGTGAAACCCCATTAAAGTAATGTCACTAATATGCCAATATAAACATTCTTCTTGCATCATGTTCATATCACATAGAAGGGCCCTTATTAAGCCTCACAATCAATTAGAAACTTTTCAATACTTAAATTCTCTCTCTTAAGGGAAAACACTTCATAACAAATCAATACGAAACAATCCACGCTTATGACTCTTATTGTTAATGACCCTCCATACTGTATGTCATAACTCAAGGGGATATTAACCCAATCCAACCCCTGCTTAATCCTTCTCTTTCAGTGAAAAGCTCCCAGAAGTGCCATGGCACATTTCAACAATCCCGTAAGTAATTTCAAGTTGTTTTAATTGCTTGTCTGTTTGTTTTTGTACAATTCGAGCCATTGATCATAATTAATTTTATAGGTGATTGTTCACCTGGCAACCTCAGGTTAGCAGACGCCTGCGTTACTCGAATTATGACCAGGAAATCCGTGCCGACGATCCCTCACCGCTCCACAGGCAGTGGTGCCCAAACTGCATCGCCAACGGGGCTTCCCAGCCACCCATCAGTGGTGCCCAAACTGCATCGCCCACGGGGCTTCCCAGCCACCCATCAGTGGTGCCCAAATTGCATCGCCCACGGGGCTTCCCAGCCACCCATCA
This sequence comes from Esox masquinongy, assembly GCA_016801175.1. Lineage (NCBI taxonomy): Eukaryota > Metazoa > Chordata > Actinopteri > Esociformes > Esocidae > Esox > Esox masquinongy. Next base: position 28,308 of record JACXGI010008987.1, read on the forward strand.
GCTAGATGCGCAATCCAGGCTTGAACTTAAATGGTGGTGGTCAGCTTGGTGCTAGGAAAGAGCATTTTAGACCTGTGTCCCGCCTGATAGATCCGAATCGCCAATTGTGAAACCGCCAGAGTAACTGAAACGGTGTGTTTGTCCCTAATCCAGAGACCCCCACCTACCTGTATCAATGTGTCCCGGGGACAGATGGAGTTACAGCTGTTTCAACGGAGGGAACTGCTCTAAGCTGGACAACGCCTGTGATTGTCAACCGGGTTTTTTAGGGCAATGGTAAGTCATGGCTGATTGCAATATTACACATGTAGTTATCTAAACGCGTGGGCAATCATGACATCGAGGACTCCTGCTAAAGCCTGTGCAATTTAGGCATTCTTGAAGGTTTGCCTGTTTGTAGGTTTGCATTGTCCATTCTAGGAGCAGGCTACGCAGAGAACGGAACACATTGTCCATTCTAGGAGCAGGCTACGCAGAGAAAGGAACACATTGTCCATTCTAGGAGCAGGCTACGCAGAGAACGGAACACATTGTCCATTCTAGGAGCAGGCTACGCAGAGAACGTAACACATTGTCCATTCTAGGAGCAGGCTACGCAGAGAACGGAACACATTGTCCATTCTAGGAGCAGGCTACGCAGAGAACGGAACTATATGGGGTTCACCATGGTGAAGTGAGTGGTTGAGGTTAGTTTCTCAAAAAGATTTACAACTGCGAAACAAACTAAATTTAGTTGTAAAGAAACAAACAAACTTGTAGTTCAAGCAACTGGGGGAATACAACATTGTATGACAATAAAAATAACTATTTATTGTTATTCTGTGGTAGGTAGTTTACTGTCAGGTTATTGACCATTTCTCCTGTGACCTCAAAACCAAATTCAGTGGCTGACAGGTTTGTTGTCTAGGGCCAGGTGATTGGCCCACTTGCAGTTATTGACCTGTTTGTCTTCTGATTATGCAAAAACACTGTCATGGTCCAAACAGTCATGTGCTCTTATAATCTTCACCCCGCACAACTCAACTTGTGTGTTTCAAAGATCTCTATTTTCATACATGCTGACCATCACATCTGACTAATAGCCAAAACTGTTTAGTAAGCCACCCTTCTAAAATGATGTCTGACAAGTGTTTTAAAAACAAATAGAGATTTAACCTAAAATAGATCAGCAGAAAGAGGACGTTTCAACAAAGAAATGTATACTTAGAAATGTATACGTATTCTTATCTTTGATAAGAAGAGGCACAGTCTCTTCGTCTACCAGGTTGTTTGCCATTGCTGAGCTCACCAGTGATTTCTTTCTTTTTACGAATGTACCAAACCATTGATTCTGGCACACCAAATCTCTTGGCAATGTCTGAAAAATGTATCCTGATTTATCTACCTCATAATGGCCAGCTTGACTTGCGCTTTCACTACTTTTGTCCCAATGTTGTCAGACACGGGCAACAGACTCACAATGCAAAGTCTAGAAGCAAGGCTTGACATTAACAGTTGTGCATGCACTAAAAACTCAAACAAACAACCCTAATTCAAATATGAAATATTTATAAAATTGTAACTCAATTATTATCAATAATGCAATATGTCTGTATATAATTCAATTCCCTGTCTGTAACAGGTGTGAGGTAGACTTCGATGAGTGTGTGTCAAACCCCTGTGATAATGGAGGCCACTGCCACAACCTTCCCAATGGCTTCCAATGTGAATGTGGGATCAACTTCTCAGGCGACCAGTGCACAATCGATAGCAGTGACTTCATCTTGTACCTGGCCCTTGTGCAGTTGCAATTCATGCTCCAGTTCATGTCCTACATGATCCTACAAATCGATGATGGCCCAGAGATCGACTGGGGACATTATTCATAGCTTGTCCATAATCCCAACATGCATTCTTTGGGCTACATGGGCAATTGACAAATACTGTTTTAGTAGGGGAAAAATGTAATAATTAATTGAATTAACATTTCAATAAAAATGTCTCCACTTAGGTGTTGTCTACAAACAAATGAGAGTTGCAATTATTTTAATTTTTTAAGAACCCCATATTTAGACATTTGGAAATATAACACTGTGTGGCAACTATAACTTGCTTTTTTTGTATTTTTGTCGATTTCTCACTAAATTCTATTTCAGACGCATACACACTAAGAAATTTCTATTAAACGACATATCGCAAGCAACCAGGCATATACACAGATGGACCCTAGAGCGGGGGGAGATTCTCCCTCAGAATCAAGTTTTACTGACATTACACAGCTGTAGCAGTACGGTATCGCTCAATTTTAAAATACAATCAGTGTAATAAAATGACAAGGAACATGAACACAGGAGGAAGTTTAAGCTCCGCTGCCAAAATGATACATTTGTGACTCTGAAACTACTCCCATTGGGCATTTCAAAGACACAAAGCAGTCTGACTAAAACTACACTCCTAAGGAAATTATCCATTGAGCTAAATTTTCTTAGTCCAAGAGTACACTAAAGGTTTTTGTCTGCAAAACCACTCCATTAAGCAGTTTTCATGTTCCGTTCTTTTTACCTGCTCATGCAAATGTCATTACGTTAGTCTAGTGACTGAAACCAGACATAGTTTTCACCAAGTGACTTTTAACTCTAACTTTAAAGGTTTTCATGGGCTGATTTCACAGTCACAGACTAAGCCTGGTCTAGGATTAAAAACAAATCATGATCAATGGAGTTCTTCAAAATCTTCCTTAATCCATGTTTGCAAAACTGGTTTACAAGATTTTTGGAAAAACATACGCATGCACTTTAACAAACCATGTTCTATTATGCAACAATAGAATCAGTTTTTGGTGGTTGCACTGAACGACTTATAAAACGGTTTCCTGTCTTGACAACCACAGAGATGTGTAGCCTAAATATTTTGGGGAGTTTTGATTTACTTTCTGTTGAGCAAGTAAGTATCCTCTGCACTAACTACAGTGCACTTTAAGGACCAGTTTAGCAGGCACAGATAAAGCCTAGACCAGGACAAAAAAAAAAGAGATTCTCCATTGAGCTTGATTTTTTTGTTCCAGACTAGGCTTTTTCTGTCTTATTGTGAGCCTTTAGTCTAAAAAAATTGACAGTTTTTTCAAAAGGGCATGAAGAAGTATTATAATATTTAGACAATATTTCAATGTCATCACATACCTATGTAAATCTATGCCAAAGTCAAATATATACTGGTTGGTTATGAATTACATCTAAGGTCTTTAACCCTCCTCTCTTTAGGGACCTCCAGACATTACACAATTTTGTTGTAGCCCTCAACAAGAAGACTTGATCCACTAATTAAAGGCTTGATGATTAGCTGACAGGTCTAATCAGGTATGCTAGCTCTGCAATAGATGAAATATTTTGAACAACTGGGGGTCCATGGGGAGAGGGTTAAACTTAGGATGTAATTAGTAAAAAGTAAAGATTTGAAGACCTCTGAATTATATCAATTCACAACACTGTTTTTTAAAATTGAACTTGTTGATATGACAAAACTGTAAAAAAAAAAAAAAAAAA
>JACXGI010008988.1:0-31722 GCA_016801175.1 Esox masquinongy
TACATCTGTAGCATCCACTGGTCTGAAGTGTAGACGGAGACAAGAGACAGTAGTGATGTGACTACATCTGTAGCATCCACTGGTCTGAAGTGTAGACGGAGACAAGAGACAGTAGTGATGTGACTACATCTGTAGCATCCACTGGTCTGAAGTGTAGACGGAGACAAGAGACAGTAGTGATGTGACTACATCTGTAGCAACCACTGGTCTGGAGGCGGGAGCCCATCACCGCCTGTTTAACAACAGGGCATGAGGAGAGAGGGAAGGGAGAGGATGAGGAGGCAGGGATGGATGAAGGTTGAAAGAGAGGGAAAAAGAGAGAGAGACGACCAAGGAATGAAGGAGAGCAGGGTGGGAGGGGCACAGGAGCAGCTTGAGAGCGTTTGGGGAAGGAGAATTTGAGCTGCTTTTTCATTCACTCAGAAACGACAGTAATAGAACAGTGGAGACCCAGTCTGGAGCCAAGACAGGGCTTACTCAGACAGACAGAGAGGGAGACGGACATACGAGAGAAGAGGAATAGAAAGAGGAGAACTGTCTGTTTGAAAAGGCAGCTTTTCACATCGACAACATGGGTGCAGTGGTGGGCAGTCTGACCATGCAGACCAAACAGAGAAGACGACCGTCCAGAGGTATGTCAACAACATCAGACAGGCGAGACTAACTCAGAAGACAAAACGCATGAAAACCCTAATGACTTAGAAGCAGGGACACAAACTAAATCGAGAACCTGAACTATACACTTGGGATCTCCGGAGTTCTTCAAGGAAAACATCACTAGTGAATGGGGCTCAGTGGCACCTCTGGTTAGTTGAGAGGTTCTTGAGGAGCATTTAGTGGTTCAGTGTAGTAACAAGGATTTGGAGTGGCATAGCAGTGGCTTGGATTTTTGTGATATAAATGTGGCCCCCCATTAGAGTAAATATAACAGCTGTGCATTTGTTCTGTTGTATTGGCATCACAAATAAACGTAGAACACTACAGTTTTGTAGATTCAATGAGGCTGAAAAACGTGCATGACTTTCTCTAGTGCTCATGCAAAAGTTGAAAGAATTATCAGTTTCTTATTATATGTATCAAAATTGTTAATAATTTCGAAGTAAATTGCAAAAATATTCAAGGAACATTTTATGTACATGTGTATAATGTTAACATTATAAACAGAAATTACATTTAACAAGCGGACAAATATTGACAGGTGTATCTCCAATAAAACGGGCTGCCATTTCTACAAAATATTATCAAAATAGTACAACATTGATTTCTGCCCACCACAAAAAGACTCCACCTTTACACAGGGGTTCCACAAAGATTGTTTTCAGAAGGGTGGCAATCCAAAAGTTTCTTCCAGACACCTTTCCTCTTGAGAGCCATGGTTATTGTGTTATGATAATAAGCATGGCTGTAATGTGCTGTATTCTCTATGGTAACACAAATACTTCACTCGTCTGATGTTCTACTATCAACTAATACAGTATCGACAAATAATACAGTATTTTGACTGTTCTGATAAATTATCAATTCAAATCAAAACTCATCATCATAACATGATAGTATGGCAGTTTAAGGGAGACATCTCAGAACATGTTTTAGACTGCATTATTGCTACATTATACCAGGAGGCTTTAGATTTACAGCTAAAGGTAATATATAACAGTTTATTTCATTGTTTTCACATTAGGCAAAACTCTTACTGTAAACTACCCATCACTACTGAAAGAAAATAATTTCCATAATTTCTATCCCACGATCAGGTGTGATCAATGAAGACATCTTCTACAATCATTGATGCAAAAACATAACTTTTACAGCAAGTTCGGTTTGGCTAATAAACTGTAACACATAATATCAGAAAGAAATAAAGGAAATGTCTATACACTACATCAATTTGTGTCTTGGCCAAGATATCTTGTTCTTGTAGCAATGAATGTCTTAATTTTTCATGCAGTGTGGAAAGAATCTTTTGGCAAGATCCAAATCAAATCCAAACGTGACATTGGTCACTAGTGATGTCATGATACGGCTTTATCTATGGGATGAAGGAGGGTGACATGCTCATGGGCATCTCCATAATTCACTGCATAATATTGTTTATTCAATTAATCTCCATAATTAACTCCATAATATTGAGTTTTGTCCTGGTAGAAGGCTGCTTTATCAACAAATTGGTATTTGTGATGTTCACAGCAGCTTAGTTTGGAGTTTTTACACTGTCCATGGGCTCTCTGATTTCAGATGTGCTTAGAATTTTGAAAAAGGGCTTTTTGATTATCAGTTTTTTGTCAGTAAAAGAGTGGTGAAATATTTCCACATACTTGTGTGAATTGTACCAAAGCAACAAAAAAAACGAATAGACATCTCCGCTGATTGACAAACTTGGGAACTCTTTTCTCTCATACGGCCTTAATGGTTGTTTAGTAACTACAATGGTGACAAAGAGACTGTAGGTGACAGCAAAACAGAGATGATGAAAAATTGAGACTGATAAAAACATGGAGAGGGAGATCGTAGCATTACTGACATGAATGAAAACAGTAGAGGTGGAGGACCTGATCACATGAGACCCTTATATGGGAGGACACTGTCTGCTTCCCCACATTCACAGCTCAGAGATTGTGACATAGGCTAGGATGCCCTTGAGCTAGACAGGTCAGCACCATTACCCGTAACTAAACGGCTTTCCAGTGTGTGTTCGTGTGCGTGTGTCTGCGTGAGAAGCTATGCCTGTGTTGTGCACTTGCTTGTGGGCGCACAAACACAAAATGCTGTGTTCTCCAGAGAAACAGAGGGAGCGTGCGTGTGCGCGTGTGCGCGCGTGTGCGCATGTGGGCATTAGCAGTCAGCTCACAGCTCATACATCTAGCTGTCTGTATGAGAGGGCCGTTGTCATGGAGACTGCAGGGTTGTAGGGCATAAGAGGGGAATGCAAACACTCAGTCTTTGATGTGTGTCGGCTGGATGATGAAGTTATGGTGCTGTGAAGTGGACTAGAGGCAGTCCAGGGACCAGTGAGTCACTCTGGGTGGAAGTTCATGAAGCACACCACCACATCCATGTACTGTAGTGGGAGGATGAATACTGAAGGAACATGAACCTTCTGGTCAGACTTGTAGGCTACTCCTGTGATTCGGAGAAAGTGTCTAAACTTAGTTCTCGGTGACAATTTTGGGGTTGAATCTAAATGCAAAAATGTTGCATATTTTAAATAGAAAGAACAAATCCTTGAAAACCCTGGACAGCCATAAATGTTAATACAAAAATGACCACGTTTTCTCTCTCCTCCTTTCGGATGTTTTTCCACTGTCTGGCATCTTGTCTTCACAATCGCTGAACACAAAACCTACATATGGTTGACTTACATGCAGTGGGTAGTGAGCATATGAGACGATGAGATTTGAGCGGTGATTATATCCTGTACATTAATAGTAAGACATTTACAGAGTTCCAGTTCCAGTAAGAAGCCTCTATCTATAGACGTAGGGAGATGAGCAGTTTGGAGCAAGATAGTGCAGCTGTTTAATAATTAACAGTTAACCGTTTTGAGGTGGCTTGATGCGGTGAACATGGTCCTCTTAGTCACCGTGGGACAGATGGCCAGTTAGTGAGGGCCACAACAATGGGAAAGAAACTGTCCTGGTGACAGGGTCTTTGGGTAATGATTGACCTGTACTGGCCACCTGTACTTTCGCCTGCTGGAGGATCCCGTTTTGAACAATAGTGATGCCTGCTCACTTTGTCGCCCTAGAGTGATGTAAGACCAAGATGGAGATCGCCGTGCTGTGGCGGAGCTCGGTAATCCTTCGCACTCACCTGCAGTGCACCAGTTCACACACCGATCATTATGAATCTGTTTTTGAAATGATTCAGAATGATTCAGAGAAATCGTGCTTAGAAACAGAATATACTTTATGTAGATGTTCATTTACTATAAACTATAGTTGACAAAATATTTTGCCTACATAGTACAGCCGTTTTTGTGACTTTTGTTGGTGTTGGATGGATGAAGACAGAGTGGAATTTAATTTCTTTATTTATATAGAATTTAAGTCATATTAAATCAGCGTTTAACACAAACTGAGACAGGTATACTTTTAGCCAACCTTGACCAGAAATAACCTTATTTTGATAGATTTTACACCCATTGTTACTCAAAAAATACAAGATGAAAAGATGTTTTGGGGAGTATCCCCAGACCCCCCAAAACGAGGCTTAGCCCCCCATCCATGATTTTCTAGTGACGTCCATGCCACAGACCACCAAGGCCACATCAATAATATCAAAGAGCAGACTGAAAAAGGTTTAGGGTTTGCGCTAATTGAGGAAAAATTAACAGAATACTCTCACTCAAGACAGTGAAAAGGAAAAAATCCAAGGAAGCAGAGATGTGTCAAATAATAATTTAATACATGCTGAAAACTGAAGAAAAAAGTGCAAGGTGCACAAAAAAAAGAAATAATATACAAAACAAACGTTTTGGCTATATGCCTTCATCAGTGCTGTACATCAGTGTGAGACACACAGCCTTTATAGGAAGGTGGTTGATTGGCTCAACAGTTGAAAGCAATTAAGTACTCTATTAACAACATGTGCAACCACAAGTCTGCATTTGACAACACAATGTCATAAGTAAACATCAGAAGACAATGAGCACACAATATGAATAACTAAGCACTGGCTGACAAAGATATGAATAACTTATATGAATAACTAAGCACTGGCTGACAACTGGAACATCACACTGAAGAGAAATCTAATAGCATCAAATGGATACTATATATAAAATATAATGCATATTGCAATGAAAATACTGAATATATAAAACGTAGATGCAAAGGTAAAAATACTCAATTGGGTTCGGCTGTGTTCACCACTTTTGGGAAGTATATAATTAAGATCTAAGTAATCAGGTAAATGGAGTTCAAAACTAACCATTGATCAATTAAATAATTGAGTGTAAATGATGAATTGAGGTCACTGGTTAGTTACGAACTCTGTTTACCTGCTCATTAAGCTCCTTCTTCCCAAAACTGGTGAACATAGCTGAGTACTTTTACTTTGTACTTTTTACACCTCTGCGTAGATGCCAATTGTAAGGACAATGAAATAGAAATGAGAGAATACAGATTAGAGAAAACATGCAAAGTCAAGTTTTCCAAGACCCTAGGGGGTCTTAAGATAAGAAAAATCCACCTAGCTTCACATTGGGGAAGACACTCCTCAGTGTTACGGCATGTATGGCTAGAAAAGACACGCTCAATAGAACAGAAATGAAGATCGCCAATAGTATGATTGGCTTCTTGAAAGTGTCGTGCTACTGGGGATTTAGAGTCATTTCTGCGAATGGCACTACGATGTTCGTTGATGCGTAGATGTAATTGTCTACATTTTATTGCCGGTGTATTGCAAACCACAAGGGCATGTAAGAAAGACCACATTGTTGGACCCAAAGCAATAGGTAATTGTTTTCAACTGTTGCGCCAATCAACCATCTTCCTATAAAGGGTGTGCGAATCACATTGATGTACAGCACTGATGAAGGCATAAAGCCCAAACGTTTGTTTTGTCTGTTATTTCTTTTTTTTTTGCGCACCTTGCACTTTATTGTTCAGTGTTCAGCATGGATTAAATTATTATTTGCCACATCTCAGTTTCCTTGGATTTTTTTCCTTTTCAGTGTCATGAGTGCGAGTATTCTAGCCTAAATCTTGCTATTAAAACTTCTAAGTACAGTTATTTAAACAGTATTAAGAAAAATATGCACTTCTGCTACTAAGAAAGCTAAACCTCTGATCTAAATTGTAAGTTTATTTCTGCTGGATTTTGGTCTATATTGTGGACAGAGATCCGGTTGGAATGATAGGGTATACCCATGAGGTCCAGACAGTCAAGGACACCCGGTTTGATTCACGAACATCTGTGAGGCACATTACAAGTTACAGGTATTGATTAAATCAGCACTGCAGTCAGTCAGCCTCTGAATAACGGGTGGTTCAGTGACACTGTCGGTGAATGAACGTCTTCTGCATCTTCCATTCCCTCTGCAACATTCTCCCCTCCTGCATTAATTCCCCCAAACTAGCACCCGTTCTCAGTGGAGCTGACACAGCTACTGATGGGCCTGCTAGATGTCTTTGAAATTGTGTGTGTGTGTGTGTGTATGAGAAAGTGCCTCTATGTGTGTTTTTTTGTGTCGCTGTGTATATCTGTGTGCAGTTTCCCTTTCCTCAGCAGATTTCTTTTCCTAACAGTTGGACTGAAAGAAAAAAAAGATGGATAGGGGCATCAAATTGTGTGTGCGTGTGCGTGTGTGTGCGTGCTTGTGTGTGTGTGTGTGTGTGTGTGTGTGTGAATGTACATGCACCAGTGCCTGCGAGTGTGTATGTTAGTTCTGAGAGGAGGTCAGCCGCGTTTGGTTCCTAGTCTAAGCTTTGTTTTCTCCAGAGGACCATCAGATTTATTTGTCAAACCAGTTATCCCTCCTTCACTTACTCAGTTACACTTTCCTTTTCACTGGCCTCCTCCATATTGAACTCCTTTTTGTTTCACTTGCCACATTTCGTCCTCATCCTTTACATCTCCCTCACTCAGATCTCACAAACTCTTCCAGAAGTTTCTCTCAGTCTTTGTTTCTCTCACCAACAACATAAAACGTTTAGTACTGAAGGGGAATTTAGAGAACTTGTTCTTACTGGCACTTTTAATATGATCATTTTATAGACTAAATCAATGTTTTTTTTAAACTGTGTGAATATTAGTTTTATTTAATTCCCCTGTAAAACAAAAAATGTTTAAGGTTAGATTGTTAATAATAATAAAAAACAATTTCATATAGATTTTGACAATGTGCATTGTTTATAGTGTAATTGGCTTTCATCTGTTACTGTCACATGTACTTCATGTAATATATAATATAAAAATACTACATTTAGGCTGCAATATGTAATAATTGGACAGTTAATAACAAGAAATTGTTGGACTCAATGAATAGTTGTCCTCAACAGCTTTTAACAGAATTTTATGGTCCCTGTACAGAAAAGGTTGGGAACCGTCTAACCCAGAGGTATTTAGTGTTGCAACCCCAAGTCCATTCTCAGAAGATTTTCAGTCTGGTGACCATACTTTACTATTTACAGAAAATGTTAATATTCATTATTATATAAATATATAATATAATAAATATATTGGACAATCAACACTTTCTTGAGAAATGTATTTGAACTCACTTTCATATCATCAAAGCATAGTTTTTTTATTTAAAGATTACCTTTCACAAAGTCATAATAGGCTGCAATAATGTCAGACTATGTTACATTGAAGGATAACAAACTTTGTTCAACCAATTGCTGCCCGGCAATACCAATTGCCAATTTACTCAGTGCCAACTGTCTGCCTACATAGACTGGAAAAAGGTAACTGTACAACAAAGATGTGTTAGGCTATGTTAGCTACAACCGTGTTTCCAAAAAAGATGGGACGGTGCGTAAAATGCAAAGAAAAACAGAATGCCATGATGTGCAAATCATTTAATCCCTAAAAACATAATACACGACAACATTTCAAATGCTGAACCAGTTAATGTTTTTGGAAAAATACATGCCCATTTTGAATTTGATGCCAGCAACAAGTTTCAAAAAAGTTGGTACAGGGGCATGTTTATTACTGGGTTGCATCACCTCTTCTTTTAACAATACTCTGTGTTTGGGAACTGAGACCAACTACTGTAGTTTTGAAAGTGAAATGTTTTCCCATTCTTGCTTGATACAGGATGTCAGCTGCTCAACACTTTGGGGTCTCCTTAGTCGTACTTTTCATTACATACTGTGTCAATGAAAACATTTGGTGCATAACAGATGTTGGCTTTTGAAGCATGCACTGAAACAAGCCCGATGGTCCAGTTCCTTTCCAGCCCAGAGGACGCGGCATCCATGATTCCCCAAAATAATTCACTTTTTTTTCGTCAGACCACAGCACAGTTTTCCACTTCGCCTCAGTCCATCTTAAATGAGCTCTGGCCCAAAGAGCGCATTGATGTTTCTGGATCTTGTTTATATCTGGTTTCTTCTTTGCATGGTAGAGTTTTAACTTGCATTTGTAGATGCAGAGACAAACTGTGTTCACAGACCATGGATTTCGGAAGTGTTCCTGAGCACATGCAGTTTCCACCACAGAATTGTGTCTGTTTTTAATGCAGTGCCACCTGGGCCCATAGATCATGGCCATCCAATACTGGTTTTTGGCCTTGTCCCTTGCATACAGAGATTTCTCCGGATTCTCTGAATCTTATAATGATATTATGTACTGTAGATTATGAGATCCTCAAACTCTTTGCAATTTTACATTGAGAAACATTATTCTTAAATTGCGGCACTATTTGCCCGCGCAGTCTTTCACTGAGTGGTGAAGCCCTCCCCATTTTACTTCGGGAAAGCTCATCCTCTCTGGGATGTTCTTTTTATACCCAATCATGGCACTGACCTATTGCCAATTAACCTAATTAGTTGTGAGATGTTCTAACAAGTTATTTTTTGTATTACACAACTTTTCCCGTCTTTTGTTGCCCCTGTCCCAACTTTTTTGAAATGTGTTGCTGGCATCAAATTTGAAGTGTACATATATTTTTCAAGGCACAATAACATTTTTCAGCTTCAAAATTGTATATGTTGTCTATTGAATATGTAGGTTTAAATGATTTGCATATCATTGCATTCTGTTTTTCTTTACATTTTACACAGCATCCCAGCATTTTTAGAAACATGGTTGTACTTTTGCTAGGTGGACGATTGCTTGAGGAGTTTTCATGTAAACATAATGCAGTCAGTAGTTGATTTAGTTAGCTTTGCAGGTAGCTAACATTTGCAGAAACAAAGGCTTGATGGTACAATTTGTCATCACTGGGTGACTTTAGTGCAGCTGGGATGTCAGTGAATCAAGAATCATCAGGCTCTTTGTGTGCATTTCATATTAAATGAAAAAAATTGACATAAAATGAATAACCAGGAAATAAAATACTAATGGCATGAGACCAATGCAGTTTTTTTGGTCTGTCAGACTAATTACTTTACAGTAATGTAGTACCCGGCCAAATGCTCTTTGTGTCTTTCCCCAAAACAAAGAAATACCTTTGCCTGTCTGTTCAAAGCTTCGAATCTATGACCCATAGTTTTCCAGGCAGATTATGCCTAGTCTTCGACAAAAAAAGTCTCCATGGTAATGGACTAGGCTTAACTTGTGTATGGGAAACCGTCCCTGAATGTTTTCAGATTTAGGGAAATATTTGTGTCTTGTTTTCTGCTACATTTTTATATATACGTTTTGTCAGGAAAAGCAGCTCTGTCTCAGGTTCTGCTGTGGTGAGGTGATTGCAACGTCTTTCCTCTCCGGGGAGCCAGGTGGTTCTGTGTCCAACCCCCTGAATGGCAAGGCTGTGTTCACTGAGCTGGTACTTTGTCATGGTTTGTCTTTTCTTTTTAAAGATATTTCTTCAGGCATTTTTATGCTATATTGGATAGGAACGTAGGAAAGGTTTTTGCTGTAAGATCAGTGGGCTGGATTTCAACCCATTGTGCAGCAGTGTATGTGCACTGAAGACAGCATGTTAGACTGCTGGACCACCCCAGGCCACGTCATGTTTCTTTTAGGTTCCATCAGCCATGATTAGATGGATTGCCATGGTGACATGGATTGCCATGGTTAGATGGTTTGCCATTGTTAGATGGATTGCCATGGTGAGATGAATTGCCATGGTGAGATGGATTGCCATGGTGAGATGTATTGCCATGGTTAGATGGATTGCCATGGTGAGATGTATTGCCATGGTTAGATGGATTGCCATGGTGAGATGTATTGCCATGTTTAGATGGATTGCCATGGTTTGTGTCAATGTAGGACCAGGTAGCACTGGATTTTCTGGGTGACAGTACTCTTCTCTGTGATCATCTGGTTCCAGGGCTAGGTAATGATGTTAACTCTGTCTCTCTGTAGACAAGATTGATGATGAATTGGAGATGACCATGGTGTGTCACAGACCTGAGGGCCTGGAGCAGTTGGAGGCCCAGACCAACTTCACCAAGAGAGAGCTACAGATCCTCTACCGAGGTTTCAAGAATGTACGCACAGCCTCCTGTCTGTCTGTCTTTTCCAAAGTCTGTCTGTCTCACTGTTTGTTTTTTCTCTGTCTCACCCTGTCTACAATCTTCTTTATCTTTTGTCTGTCGTTATCCTCATCTTAACTCCACTGTCCCTTCCTCACCACCACTCTTAGGTAATATTACGGTGTATGTTGTCTTTCCTTTTTGCGAGTGCTTATGCTATCTCTCATCTGTCTCATGAATGGTAATGTATTTCGCCTTGCGTCATAATCATTTCATATGCTGCTAATCTGGTTGTACAGGCCTGGAGGTACAACAACTAAGCCTGTAATAAACCATAACCACAACATGCTGAATGATCTATATAGGGGGAAGACATGAATATACATATGAATATACGTCAACGTATATTCTCAACAAGCACCGTCACATTGACACACACCAAAATGCAACATATAAGCAAATTCATAGTGTTTTTCTGTTGTACTTGTTAGTAAATTAGCTGTCCACCCCGAAACCACGGCTGACTAGAGTTTAAAGGAGTGGTTGACAGATGCCCTGTTCCACCTCTTGAACTAATGTTTACATGTGGTTTTCGCAGGAGTGTCCGAGTGGAGCGGTGAATGAGGAAACGTTTAAACACATCTACGCCCAGTTCTTCCCCCATGGAGGTGCCACCGACCGCCTCTCATTTAGACAATTTGCACATTGTTTTTATTAGAGAAGGGGGACCAATTCGCCTGCTTCTTACATTAGGTGTAGATGTCCCCCTTGTCCTCCCCTGCTTTTACGCCCTTGTGACAAAGTATATTTTGTGACTTGCATGTACTACTGTAGGATCATAACCTCCCATGCCTGTTCCTTGTGTTCCAGATGCTAGCAATTACGCTCATTATCTTTTTAACGCGTTTGACACGACGAGCAATGGGTCCATTAAGTTTGAGGTACAAACCAAATGCCATCAATGTCACTCAATGCTTCTAATGAAGGACTATGAAAAGAAATGAGTATTTATCATGTTTTTACTATAGTGATAGCAGTTAGTCCTGACTTTTCTTTTCTAATCTCTCTCCTTGTATGGTGACACAGGAGTTTGTAATGGGACTGTCTACACTGCTGCGCGGCACTGTAAGAGAGAAGCTAGAGTGGACTTTTCACCTTTACGACATCAACAACGATGGCTACATAAACAGAGAGGTATGTGTTCCCTATAGTATGTCAGCTCTATTGAAAGGTTTACATATGGAGTACTTGGGTATTAATACATTTTATATTTCTGAGTTTCAGGAGATGACAGAGATTGTGAGGGCCATATACGACATGATGGGGAAATACACTTACCCTGCAATCAAAGGAGATGTCCCTAAACAGCATGTGGATGCTTTTTTCCAGGTGACATAACCTGGGATCTTATTGTACACTATACAACCAAAACAGACTCTCACTTTATAGTGGTTACTAACTCTATTTGGAGGGAATAACAGTTTCCACTACATGAATACAACTTCTTACTAAATTCATACCTACTATTAATAATTATGTGCATTTCTACCACTTGTTCACAGAAAATGGATAAAAACAAAGACGGAGTTGTGACTCTAGAGGAGTTCATTGTTGCATGCCAGGAGGTATGTACAGCACATACGTTTATATAGTTTATATTTCATGTCATGTCAGTGAGGCCATGTCCATGTGGAAGTAGTCTATTTCAGTATACTTAATTGGCTCATTCTTCCTGGTGTCCCGTTGGAGATGTGATCACATGACTCCAACACAAAAACTAGGAGGGATCAGCCAATAAATCTGAAGGCTCCAATCCCACCCGTGTTGACTAAATTACAATGTCAGACGAATTCAGTGGTGATGACCATGAAAGAAAGTGTTTTCTCCCAGTTAAGTCTTCTTCCCATCTCTGTATACTTAGCTCATCCATTTCTTATTGCTCACACGAGAATCCTGTCTGGCTTGGAGTGACAGAGTGACATCTTGTGGTGAAACATATAAGCTGCAATTTTACGTCTCCTCCCTCAGGACGAAATGATGATGAGGTCCATGCAGCTCTTTGAAAATGTCATGTGAGGAGAAGCTGACAGAAGAGAGGACAGAGATGTTGGAAAAGAATGAGACAGATTACCTTGTTACAACGGCAGGCGTGCCGGAGTGTATGAATGTGTATCTCTGTCTCTCTCGTCCTGTCATCTAACTCATCTAGCGTTCACGTTCTTGCCAAACAATGTCTCTGCCTGACCACCTGCCTGTGTACAGATCAGACGGATCAGCCAGAAATTTCCCGAATGACCAGCAGAGCAAACCCCCTGGACTTGTCGTATTTCCGAGCCAGGGGCGAACTAGCTGGATTATTGTTTCAGCTGTTTTACGTGACACTTGCTCATACATCACATACTGGAGTGTGATTCAGCTGAGGGAACTACGACCTAGATGTCGCTCGTTGCTTACGTGGAATACTCCGACCCACCTGTAATAAAGAGAAAGTACGACAGGCCGCTGTGTTTGTTCAGCTGTTCCTTGCCAAAATAGATGCATGCTTGAGCCAGAGGGATCACTCCCTACCATAGAAATAGAAAAATAATTTGATTTCTATGCGCCCTACCGACCATTTGCTTGACCAGGACTTGGACCTTTAACCTCTGAATTTAACTCATGCATCCAGTGATTGATTTATCGTCCAATATGATCTATTTATCTGCTTATTTATTCCTGTGTTTATGCTATAAATATGAGGTTCTCCTACTGTATGTGTTCTGTTCTCACTGCTGCCATGATGAATTGTTTTGGCTGTTGCTCTCTTGTCTAATACTTTAACTGTCTACCCATCCCTGACTGCTGTCTATCATTATGTGCACTTGCAAATACACTCAATAGACGTTGATTTAGGACTACGATGATACATTGTCTTTTAAGTGGGCTGGATCTAACTGATGATGGTAAATGACCATCTGCGTAATGTAATGTGAATGGTGTTGATCACTGGTGTTGTGTCTTTTCCGTTAAAGCGTATGTTTGTTGTGTCTAAAACGAGGCCGGAAATGAAGTAGCTGTGGATATGACTTTGCCAAGAGGTTCAGGAAGCTTCTACGCATGTGCGGATCACCAAGAAATTATACAATATTACAAAGAATAAGTTACCTCTCTCAGATGTCTGAAAATTATTATACTGTTATGCTTTTTGTCCAGCTAAAGTTTGTTTTTTTGAGCTAGTGCTAAATGAATCCCAAACTAACACCTTGCCCCTGCCAATTTTCTCCATGGTCAATTGTTGCTGATGTTCAGAGGGTGACTTCAAGGCAAAGCCAAGAAGATCAATAAAGGTATCATCTTTGGGACACACTTGTGACTTCAATGATGCAAATCATGTTCTACTGTTAACTAGTAAATTGAGCATGACATTTCAACTGTTAAATCTCTCATATTGTTTCTGAATAAATAAACCTTGTAACAATTAAAGTTTTTACATAGGCGGTATCTTATATTTTATGAGTTATGAGTCTCAAAATCCGACAAAAACAAATGTGTGTCTTGTAATTAGGCACAGATTTCTGTTATTTTGTGTTCTTTTGTGTGCCAGCGTGAAGGTCACTTGATTCTTTCGGTGATTCCACTTCAGTCAGGCAGGCTGCATCGTTGCACTTTCCCTGGAAGAGGCCACTGGATGGTCTAATCCACCCAAATGGAGTGCTGAGAGTAGAGTACAAGTGTTCCTTATCCTTGTCCCAGAATTACCCAGAATGACCCTAAATATCATCGAAAAACCCAGTGACAACTTCCAACTCATGGGTGTTAATATGATTTCGGTATGTTAGTATAGATCCTGCGGATCCACGGAGGGGAGGCCACAGCAGGGGGCAGTGTGCTAATTCACTGGATGAATATAATCTTCACTGGATGAATACTGATGACGCGGCTCGAGTCAAACCATTGTCATCAAGAAGGCAGGGATTTCCCTGCATTCAAAACACAAACCACCTTCCCGAAATCAAGCACCGCCTGTGTCGGCATGGTAAAACAGGATTTTGCGCTAACAGGCTTCATTAATTTCCAGGCTTCATTAAATTTCCTCATCCAGCAGTGTTGCCATATAGAGAGGTTTTAATGGGCTTGGGCGAGTCGAAATATTGTATTATAGAAATAATAGCGTTTGAGCATTTTTTGGTGGTCTTCGGGAGATTTTGCTGTTTACTGTTAATAAAATCTGACGCTGCGGAGATGAGTAACGACGGAAAAACAAATGGATCCAAGTTTTCTTTTACACCCACGCATGTCAAAATATTTCAGTAAAACGTAATAACCCCTAAACTACATCCAATCCGCATAACATGTATTTAACGTGTCACATTACTTACAGCCTAGAAATACTCGTGTTTTAAGAGAGTTTGCGAAACGAACATGACTGGTGAAAATCAGATCAGGGTATCAGATCAGGAAGATCTTTGTAAGAAATTTGACCTATTTAAGTCACTAACAATCAGAGTTTGGGAGTAACGGATTACATGTAACATGTAACGGATTACACAAAAGCAGTAACTGTAATCCGTTATGTTGCCAACTAAAATATTGTAATTGGATTATAGATACTTTTGAAAAAAATATGATTACTTTTGGATTACTTCAATTGAAAAAGAATAGGTGCGCGAAATAGTTACGACACGTTGTATGTTTGAGTTTATTACTTAATGTTATAAAAACATCGTTATTTGAACCAAAATATGAATTGCGCCCCTCAGTTGTGTGTGATCATCATGCTGGCAATGATGGACGCGCATAACCAGTTTAGTGACAGAGGAAGCGCTAGTTTAAATTTCTCCGGTTTTGGTTGGTTGGATGGCTGGTAAAAACAGAGAATATCTTCGATAATATTAGCCGAGTCATATAAATTGTCATTTTGTTATCTACTCTACGCATAATTCTCAGAACAATGATAGGCAATAGGCCTACCTGGTGTTATATCTATTTCAAGTTTCAAGGTTTATTTGTTAATTGCACCGAACACCACAGCCAGGACCAGTTGCACAGAAGAACTTTTACAGGAATTGTTTAATAGATTAGGCAACTATTTGTTATATAGCTGTAACATGGCGCTGCCTTCAAGATAAAACATTATATGGAATTTACCACGACATTTGAGGAGAAAAGGTGTGTTGGGAAGCACTCTGCCAAAGGATGATTATTTGCATTTGACGCGGCCACATCAACTTTGTCCATACAGGTAGGCCATGTGATTCTGCTTGCTTTGCATCTCTGAAAATTGTGTTCTTTGATTATCATTGGCTGCTGACGTCATTTACTTTAAACTAACAGTGCAGGTTTATAATCACAGTTTATTTCTTTCATTTGCGTTTTGAAATATCCATCACTGGTGGCCATAATAATCACAGGTTAAGTTCGCGCGGGTAAATCTTATTTCTATGCGGGTGTTCACGATTGCAAACGTGCATTCGCGTGCCGGGGGTTTCTGCAACATTTTGACAATGTTGGTTGTGGAGCAAATCATCAGACTACTGCAGATTTAGTTTATGCGCGAAAAGTTACGGTTATCTTAATTTTTATATATAACAATGTCAATACCCTTTTCGAGTAATTGCTATTTATTTTTCAACAATGTTTTGAAGCAATTAAAACATGAATAAAACACAAATAACAGAACAGGCTTAAGCATCATTAGATTTCGGGTTATGTTCAGATAAAAAGTCAGATTCTGGAAGATCGAGGTTTATTGGATTAATTGGAATGACTGAATATCTGACAGACCTTTAGAGACGTAGCCCAATCATATTGAATTAGAAAGCGATGGTTTAGAAATCCATTTCCAAATGCACTGTAGCCTACACAACCCATAAGGTAACATGCGAATTCCGTTTCTGGCCAGCTATGTAAACTCTAACATTGATTGATCCCGCAAAAGGTGTTCAGTTGGTTATAGAATATTTGTTTTCCAATGCCTCTTAAAATGAAAGTAATCTAAAAGTAATTAAAAGTAATCAGATTACGTTACTGAGTTTGAGTAATCAAAAAGTTACGTTACTGATTACAAATGTGGACAGGTAACTTGTAACTGTAACGGATTAAATTTAAAAAGTAACTTACCCAACCCTGCAAACAATAAAAATATATGAACGTGAAGACGCGGGTTCAGCGCAAGCAAAAGAGCCAAATATAGCTGAAGGAAGTCGAGAGAGGGAGATGAACGGTGTGGCCTCATGGCAAGGATGGAGAAAAACGGGACAAGGCAGTAATATATAGCCTACAGCCCTGATGCGTTTTTATGCAAGTGAAATAACAGGAACATTGCATAACAACGAAAACAGACAATTATATTGAATGTGATTAATTATAAAGCTGATGAGTGATTTCATAATTTTTATGTGATTCCTAGATAATCTAATAACATTCATGTAACATATTAATATGTGAATAATATATATATATATATATATGTGTGTAAAAAATGAATGTATTCCTTGTATTTTGGTTGCTATTAAGGGGGACATTGTAGCGTGCTTTAGCTGCTCACGTGGACATGGATAACAGGGCATATTTAATAGTATAATTGTGGGCTTTTTCAAGTGCATGGCCAAATATTATATGAATTATATCAGAGGGGAGTCCAGTATTACAGACTTTGATTTTCCAGTTAAGCCCCTACACAATTTTGTATAAATATTTGAAACTCTAAAATGTCAACAGCTTTCTCAGCATGTAACTGAGACATATGATTTTGAAGCGAGATTATTTCTAATATAGAGCCGCATGTTGCACAGCCTTCAGTTTTCAAAAAAAATATTCAACATTTTTCGAACAATACATGTATATGACAAAGTTGCGTATTCAATAGCTCCCTCATTACTCGACCAAGACGTTTCACATCATTGTTTTATTCTTCAGAGGGAAGTGTCACACATTGCACAGGCTTTGGTTTTCCAGTTAAGCCCTTAATAAATTTTATATAAATATTTGAAATTTTAAAATTCCAGTGGCTTTCTCAGCATGTGACTAAGACATATCATTTGATGCTACACTATTCCCTACGTATAGCAGCATGTTGCACTGCCTTTGTTTATCCCAAAATATTATTCCACATTTTTCTAAAAAATACATGTATATGACAAAATCTCTTGGAAATTCAATAGCTCCCTCATCTAATTACCTTACTTTAAACAAAACAATTTCCAAATAAACAAATTAAAACAAATATTGTGAATGGAAAATATTAGCCAAAACAGATGCCAGTGTTTCAATTATAATTATGCAAACAGGAAAAAAAACATTAAAACAAGTTTGTACAAACTATGTACTGAGGCGTTTCAAACTAAAGCCTCACTTGTGGTTAGTGAGATCCTTCATTCAGGCTTGATTAACATTAATATTAACATAAATATTTCAAGCCTAGATGGTAAAAGTACCGAGATTTTAAACAGAACAGGTATTAATGGTGATGATAGTGATGTCAAAAGCTTCCAAAAGACAACAAATCATCAATTAAAATCTTTATCCACCTCTTCTCTTCACACCAAGGCTGTAGTCTCTAAAATTGTTAAAACCATCACTAAAGACCTTAATAGCTTCACCCAGATGACTCAAGTGTCTGACACTGCAGTGTGTGGCCAGTTAGAGAAATCCATGTCAGATTCAGACCTACCAGTCAGTGCTCATGATAGAATCAACATCAAAGGAAAAAATGTGTCCATGTACTTTTAAGATCTTCAACAGTGTGTTTACCAGGGTCAAAGATTTTTTTTTTATCCAGGAACAACCAGTCATCCTAGCCAATGGTGCTGACTTTTCCAAACACCACAAATCTGTTTGCAGAATACCTACTCCCATACGTCAGACACTGAACATGGAACCAGCTTGGAGAGTTATTCCAAATAGAATGCAGAATAGAATGACCATCTCAAAGACGCTGAGGACCTCAGCAGAAGGCTTATTGACTTGCTCCATTGTGTGCTCCATGTTGGAGAAGCTTGATGGGATGAGTAGGGAGAGTAATGTTGGCAGGGGAACATGCCGGGCATCTTCTTCAAAGTCCTCCCACTCCATCACCTCTGCCAAATCCAGATCCTCCCAGTGTGATGATTTTAGGAATTATTCACCAGGCACTCGGATCCCAAATGAGTGGCCTATTGAAAGTGATTTCCCTATCATTACAAGTTTGGTCATTGTAATGGATTAAGTCCTCAACTTCTTCCAAAGTGTCACCAAATGAAACAATGCAAACCATTACCGCCGTAGTAGATACTGTCATGGTGGTCCTCCAAGAGAAGAAAATGATCATATAGACATTGCAGATGATGTACAGTTAGGTCCGGAAATATTTGGACAGCGACACAATTTTCATAATTTTGGCTCTGTATGCCATCACAATGGATTTGAAATGAAACAACCAAGATGAAATTGAAGTGCAGACTTTCAGCTTTAATTCAAGGGGTTGAACAAAATTATTGCATGAAACGTTTAGGAATTGCAATCATGTTCATACACAGTCCCCTTATTTCAGGGGCACAAATGTATTTGTACAAATTAACCCAGTCATAAATTAAATGTTCATTTTTAATACTTTGTGGAGAATCCTTTGCAGGCAATAACTGTCTGGAATGCATGGATATCCCCAAACGCCTCGTTTCCTCCTTTGTGAGGCTTTGCCAGGCCTTTACTGCAGCTGTCTACAGTTGTTGTTTGTTTGTGGGTCTTTCTGCCTTAAGTTTTGTCTTCAGCAAGTGAAATGCATGCTCAATCGCGTTGAGATCAGATGACTAACTTGGCCATTACAGAATATTCCACTTAGCCTTAAAAACTCCTGGGTTGTTTTCGCAGTATGTTTAGGGTCATTGTCCATCTGTAAAGTGAAGCGCTGTCCAATCAACTTCACTGGATTTGGCTGAATCTGAGCAGACAATATATCCCTATACACTTCAGAATTCATCCGGCTGCTTCTGTCTTCTGTCACATCATCAGTAAACACTAGTGACCCAGAGCCATTGGATGCCATGCATGCCCATGTCATCACACTGCCTCCACCGTGTTTTACAGATGATGTGGTATGCTTCGGATCATGAGACATTCGAAGCCTTCCCCATACTTGTTTCTTCCCATCATTCTGGTACAGGTTGATCTTAGTTTCATCTGTCCAAAGAATGCTGTTCCAGAACTGGGTTGGCTTTTTTAGATGTTTTTTGACAAAGTCAAATCTGGCCTTTCTATTCTTGAGGCTTATGAATGGTTTGCACCTTGTGGTGAACCCTCTGTGTTTGCGCTCGTGACGTCTTCTCTTGATGGTAGACTTGGATAATGATATGCCTACCTCCTGTAAAGTGTTCTTCACTTGACTGGATGTTGGGAAGGGGTTTTTCTTTACCATGGAAATGATCCTACGATCATCCACCACTGTTGTCTTTTGTGGACATCCAGGCCTTTTTGTGTTGCATAGCTCACCAGTGCGTTCTTTTTTTCTCAGAATCTACCAAACTGTTGATTTGGCAACTCCTAATGTTCCTGCTATCTCTCTGATGGATTTTTTTTGCAGCCTAAGGATGGCCTGTTTCACGTGCATTAAGAGCTCCTTTGACTGCATGTTGTGGGTTCACAGCAACAGCTTCCAAATGCGAATGCCACACCTGGAATCAACTCTAGACCTTTTTACCTGCTTAATTGATGAAGATATAACAAAGGAATAGCCCACACCTGTCCATGAATCAGCTTTGGGGTCAATTGTCCAATTACTTTGGGTCCCTTGAAAAAGAGGGGTCTACATATTAAAGCGCTGTAATTCCTAAACCCTTCCTTCAGTTTGGATGTGAATACTCTCAAATCAAAGCTGAGAGACCGTCCATATTCATTATTTAACTGTAACTTGAATATATTTTGGTAAACAGCCAAAATAACAAAACTTGTGTCAGTGTCCAATTATTTCCAGTCCTAACTGTAGATTCTCTCACAAGATGTCTTGCAAGACTCAATTCCAGTCTTCACAACTTTTCATATGAGCTCACTGACAAAGTGTCACAACACACCCTAGGACCTGTTTGTGTATGCAATGAAGGCTGTGTCAGACAACTCTTTTGAAGCTGAAGACTGGATTAGTGACCTCTGAACAATCCTGAGTGATTGAGCTGGTGAACTCCTTTACTACGGGAGTCAGTAATACATCTGCTTCAGGATTGTATCTTCTGTCTTCCTCCACCATCTCAAGTGTCAGATGTCTGCCAAACTATTGCCTCTGATGCAGGGGCGAAAATCTGATATCAAGTTTGGAGGGGACAATTACATAACATTTTCTCAAGAGCAATTTTTGAGGGGGACACCAAAAGTAGTGCTGTAATACTGTTTTAGTTTGCCCCATCGGTTTGCTTGCTAATGTAGCTCTGCAAATTCAGCTATTGTGTGTGAACCCTACCAACATAAAACAAATTTACTGGATTAGCCTCACGTTAGCTACGTGTACTGAGTGCCTTTCAGACGGTAGACACGAACACTGTCACCTTGCCAGCTAAGGAACAAAACATACACTGCACTGCAAGCTTCTCTCATTGACTCGAATTCAAACAGCTGCAAAAGCTGGTTGATGTTACTCTAGCTTGCTAGCAAACATCAGCTAACTGCTAGCTAACATAAAGAGTGACCTGTGATTCAATGCAGAGAAAATTAAGATTGGTGACGGTTAGAAATATTTTTTTTATTGTATTGAGTGGTAGAAGTAAAGAAATGTCTAACATATCCTTTCTTTGAACTACTTACTGAAAGTCAACCACCAACGACAGACTGTCAGATTCCCAATTTCCATAACACACCTCCACTGGTCCCACGCAGCTTTATGGTGACACAGAGAACCTGTTTGCCAATATAAGGGTCAATCGAATTCTGGATACATTTTCTGTGACTTCTGACTCATTAACTATGTTAGACTTGAACTCTGTTAAAGGATACACCTTCCACACATTTGGCATTTTACACCACTAGCAGTGACTACACCTGTTTAGTCATGTTACTGATTCATAGACTGTTGTCCATTCCATGATCGGCCCAGCCATGTCACTGGAATGCTCAGACATTGGTGAAATGGCAAGAGTTATCGCAAAGAGGATACAGTCTGATTTCTGCCGCACTTCAGGCCTTGAACAAACTCAAGCCTACCCCTAGAATTTAAAAATCCAAATGATTTTAAAAAACGTCCACAAAGACCTTCAAGAATTTGGGTCAATAAACATGCTCCAGATGGCAATGAAGTCACAGGATTCTGCATTTCACAATGCCTTGGTGAAATCTTTAACCAGTGAACTACACTGCTCAAAAAAATTAAGGGAACTTGTAATCATCACAGTATAACACCAAGTCAGTTAAACTTCAGGGATATCAATCTGTCTACAATAGTTAGGAAGCATAAGCGATTGTGAATTACGGTCACCTGTTTTGGTGCAAATGAAAGTGCACTGGAGAGGAATATGTGCACTGGAGAGGAAACAGCAAGACAACCCCAAAAAGGGAATGGTTTTGCAGGTGGTGGCCACAGACAATTGCTCTCTCCTCATGCTTCCAGGGTGATTCTTCTCTAGATTTGTGTTTTGCTCATGTCCTTGTCACTACTGGTAGTATGACGTGGTAACTGCAGCCAGCGATGGGCAGTATTTATGATACATGTATTTAAAATATGTATTTCAAATATAAAATAGGATTTTGTAATTTGTATTTGATACAAATTACTTTAGTGTTTTGTATTTTGTCATTTAAAAATACTGTAAAATACTACGTGAGAAGTCTACATAATGATGACATAAAAATGCTACCTCTGATTGGTGCCTATTCAGTAATTTGCCCAGATTTGTTGAGATCAGAACAGAAAATTGATCCATACCTGAAGAAGAAGGTCAAGGTGAGAAACATGTAGGGTGCCAGCTTTCCATTGATTTTTAGTATAAATTGCTACAATTTTTAACAGTTTAGTTTTGGTGTTCGTTTGAGTAGTCTATGCTAAATCATTTACCAATTTACGGAATGTTCTAGCTAAATATTTGACCTGAGTTGCAGCCCTCACAGTTAACATTAGCTTGCTATTTTCAGCATATGTTAAGTTTTTGACGGTTGTGCAAGATATGAGTAAGGGTACAAGACTGTATCCTAATTGAAGTAGCTGTTTAGCAGGATCATGATTTTGCATACCATTGCATGAATGACTGCCTGACACATAATTTATTATTATATTTATGATTAACAATCAAATGATTAATTACTTAGAAACTAGTTGCTATGAATAAAGGTGCCATCTGTTGTCTTCTTATGAGTGACTTGTTTGTCATTGAGTCAGTGCTGTTGATGCAAAGTAGGCCCTTCATTACCAAACACCAAGTAACTAAATTAAGATACAGTCATTGGAAAACTGTTATTTAAACATTGAATTGTTGGTTACTTTAAAATTAACCTTCACCTGGTGATCACAGGGATATGTGAATATTTGATCTATTAACATATTTTGCATATGTCAGATTTATTGCAAGACTTGTTAGGCAGAGAAAAGCTGTTGCTATCAAACATTGTCTACTTAATCAACTGATTCAGTGTACTGGTGAAGGGATAGATCAAATAGGCCAATAGCTGGAAAGTTTGCAAATTGATTTCATGCTCCCTTGTAAAATACAAAAATAGAGTAGTTTATTTTGATACATGGTGTGGCTGCAGTATTTTGTAGTTTATTTTGATACACTTAAAATTAATGTATTTGGTATCTTATTTTAAAATACATTTTGATTTATCTTCGCCCATCTCTGCCTGCAGCCCATTCAGGTTGCACAGGTAGTCCAGCTCCTCCAGGATGGCACATCCATATGTGCCGTTGCAAGAAGGTTTGCTGTGTCTCTCAGTACAGTCTCAAGAGCATGGAGGAGATACCAGGATACGGGCCGTTACACAAGGAGAGCTGGAAAGAGCCGTAGAAGGGCATCAACCCAGCAGCAAGACTGGTATCTGCTCCTTTGTGCGAGGAGGAACAGGAGGAGCACTGCCAGAGCCCTACAAAATGACCTCCAGCAGGCTACTGGTGTGCATGTTTCTGACCAAACTGTCAGAAACAGACTCCATGAGGGTGGCATGAGGGCCTGGCATCCTCTAATGGGACCTGTGTTCACAGCCCAGCCCCATGCAGCTCGATTGGCATTCACCAGAGAACGCCAGAATTGGCAGGTCCGCCATTGGTGCCCCTTTCTCTTCACAGATGAGAGCAGGTTCACACTGAGCAAATGTGACAAATGTGACAGACATGAAAGTGTCTGGAGATGCCGTGGTGAACTTTATTCTGACTGCACCATCAACCAACATGACCGGTTTGGTGGTGGGTCAGTGATGGTCTGGGGAGGCATATCCTTGGAGGGTCACACAGACCTCCACGTGCTAGCCAACAGTACCCTCACTGTTGTTAGGTACCAGGATGAAATCCTCAGACCCATCGTCAGTAATTCTGGTGCAGTGGGCCTGGGTTCCTCCTGGTGCAGGACAAGGCCCGGGCTCATGTGGCCAGAGTGTGTAAGCAGTTTCTGGATGATTAATGCCATTGACTGGCCCTCACATTTCCCAGACCTGAATCCAATTGAGAACCTCTGGGACGTTATGTATCGGTGCATCCGACTACGCCTAGTAGTGCCACAGACTGTCCAGGAGCTCACTGATGCCCTGATCCAGGTCTGGGAGGAGATCCCCCAGGACACCATCCGCCGTCTCATTAGGAGCATGCCCAGATATTGTCAGGAGTGCATACAGGCACGTGGGGGACATACACACTACTGAGTCACATTATGAGTTGCAATGATGAAATTCATGCAAGTTGGAACAGTCACTGCTTTCAATTGTTTACTTTGATTTTTGGTGTGAGTTTAAATCTGGCCCTCAAACGGTGGTTTTGGTTTCACTGACTGTTTTTACGTATTTTTGTTCTCAACGAATTACACAATGTATACTAAAGATTTGGATCTTTAATATATTTTGTTTATCGAGACCCAATGTGTGATTAAAGTGTTCCCTTCATTTTTTTGAGCAGTGTATTAAACAAATGCAACGAGACCATCTCTTCACCTCCGTCCGTGACCAAGTTGTCCTCGGACAATACACTTGGCAGTGACAAGGCCAGCCCGGCTAAGCTTCCAAAGGCCATTGAAAAGGAAAAGAAGAGATCATCATTCAGTTATCAGTTTCGACTCTTCTCAAAGATACAAATGACATAAACATAACAAAACTAACTATGAACACTGTTTTGATATTATATAGTGTGATGGTAAACCCTAATACAGGGATGGGCAACTTGGATGGTGGTGGGGCCACAGAATTTATGTACTGGTCATCAGGAGGCCGCAGATTAACTTGGAACACACACACACACACACACACACACACACGTCCGTGTGTTGTATGTAATTATTAACAAATGCATTAAAAGTACACTAGGTCTGATATGCTAGTTAACGTATATCTGGGCAATTTTAAAATATTGATCAACATGCCGTTTTCCCTCTCTGCTCATCTCTCCCGGGATTCAGCGCGTTCGCTGCCATGTAATTAAACGCGTTAACCCTTTGAACGCTATAGATTTTTCGGCTGTTTTCACTCTATTTTGGCTTGTACAGAGACTTCTGTAATAGGTATCATCAAGTGTTGTATGGCTCAAACATCAGCACACTCTCAGCTACACTTAGAAAGACATCACAACAGCTTTCTGAGACCCTGAAATTACTGTTTTATATGTAAAAATGAAAAAAATGATTTCAAGTCTATTTCATGTTTTGTTTCCAGCATAGATTTTGGTTCCAATACTAACTGTACAACAAATTTAAGGTCAAACATGATATATTTTTTTCGTGTATATATACCTTTACTGTTTTCTAAATTCATCTGAGGGCACACAAAGAGGGGGTGGGGGCTGCCATTTGCCCATGTCTGCCCTAATACAACATACATTTTTTGAGCAATTCCACCCACTCTGCAAATAACTGTTATCGAGTATTCAAAGGTCAACATGAACCAGAACCAAGCAAGCCTAGTTCAGCCATCCCACAATTGGAAGTGATGAATATTGTTGTTCGCACTGGATTCGAACCAGGGTTACCCACATGAGAGGCTATGTCTTTAGCCATTACACCACAGAACTGCACGTTTAGCAAGTGTCTGTATAGCGTCTCGACATTAGATCATTTTGTCACGCATTAACATCAAGCAAAATTTGAATATTTCGCTAGACACCATTAAGCATTGTGTTAAACTGATTAACGTTTCTTATTAAGTTTACCTCCACCACAAATAGCATCTATGAACTGTATGGCTTTTGCCACTGGCCGTTTTAACAGCTTATTAGCCATTTGTGAATGACATTGATACAATAACTATCAATATAGGTGGCAATAACTGACTTTTTCGTCAAGTGAAAAGATGAGAGAATTGTGTGGCCAGTAAAGTTTTTGTCTATCCTGAACAAATCCTAATGCATAATTTGAAAATCCACCAGAAACAGTCGCAATATAATAGTAAACAGTTTTATTTTGGGCTTCCTATAACGTAGCTACTGAAGGATGTAGCAAGTGAAGTTTTTGTCTATCCTGAACAAATCCTCTTTTGCCACTGGCCATTTTAAGAGCTTATTAGCCATTCATGAATGACATTGAAACATTAACTATCAATATAGGTGACAATAACTGACTTTTTCAAGTGAAAATATGAGAATCGTGTAGCCAGCGAAGTTATTGTCTATCCTGAACAAATCCTAAGACATAATTTGTTTTAACTGTGACAGGAGTCGAATACAGGACCTGTTGTTCTGTTGTCTGCGTCTCTAACCACTTCGCTATTTAACAAGGGTCTCTTGCTCGCTCGCTCGCTCACTCACTCACTCACGCACTCAGTAAGAGACATTCGCTCTTCTAGGCCGGCTCCACTCACGGTCTGGCAAAAACACTGTGCTTCAGTAATTCTTCATGCTGTTTTTCATTACACAGTTTTAGTAGTTATAATACTAGTATGGTTAATTATATTGCCTGAACTTTCAGTCAGAAACCACTGTAGAATTATAACAACTGTGTTCACTTAGGTTCACAAACAGTTCCAGCAAGAGGCCTTTCTAAAGGGCATATGTGAGAAACAAGTAACTGCAGTACCTATAAACAAAGAGAGGGGTCATTCTTTCATCTCTAATTACACATACCTGATTGGGGCAATCTCTAAAATAATTGAATGGTAAAAAAGTGAGAGGTTTCCAAAAGAGCAACTGCTGGGAGCTCTTACTCATGCTTTTGCTTTCTGTAACTACAGACTCAAAAGAACATGTGGATTTTTCTGTGTCCATGAGCACACTTTCAAAAGCCCCTTTACATAGTTACCTTTCTCTCTCCATTGACAGAAATGGTTAGTTCAATCAATTAATCAAAATTATTTTATAAAGCCCTTTTTACAACATTACAAGAACAATATAATAATTAATAAATCCATACTGTATGTCCTGAGTCTATGAACATAATCCACTGGAGAGAGGACATCCCAGTGGAGATGAGAACCTGCCTGGCAAAGACAGCAAGGGTGACTTGTAAATCTTTAGTTGACATTTAAATGTTGGGACCCAACCTAGATGTTATTATTACCTCATTAGAGTGATCAAGTTGTGTTGATATCATTGACTAATGTACCATCATCTTCCGCATCAAAGTTAATGTGTTGCTCTCCAGTCTGAACTGTCTGTAGTCTCAGTTTATATCTCCTGAACTACCTGTAGTCTCAGTTTATATCTCCTGCACTGTCGGTAGTCTCAGTTTATATCTCCTGAACTGTCTGTAGTCTCAGTTTATATTTCCTGCACTGTCTGTAGTCTCAGTTTATATCTCCTGAAGTGTCTGTAGTCTCAGTTTATATCTCCTGAACTGTTTGTAGTCTCAGTTTATATCTCCTGCACTGTCTGTAGTCTCAGTTTATATCTCCTGCACTGTCTGTAGTCTCAGTTTATATCTCCTGAACTGTCTGTAGTCTCAGTTTATATCTCCTGCACTGTCTGTAGTCTCAGTTTATATCTCCTGAAGTGTCTGTAGTCTCAGTTTATTTCTCCTGAGAAAGAAAAATATCATTAGTGACATTAACTGATATCTTATCTTAAATGCATTTTAAATCACTAATAAAATATACAGTTTACACAAAGTACATTCTCTATATTTTCAGTGTTTTAACCTCTGCTTTGCAGTCTGCTTTACCTGAATCTCCTGGTCCATTTCCTGAGAAATGTAAAAATGTAATTGGTCCAGAGTCAGTTAAATCTAGAATATTGTTTTTGTTTTGTTCAGGCTCAAATAACCATTGTATAGGTATTTAATTATATACTGCTGAACGAAAAGTTGCTATCACTCTGGTCCAGAACTGCTAAAAGTCCCCTCTACATGTTAAATGTAGGGCTGCATTGATTATTGTAGTTTGAAATTATGTAAGATAAAAGTATGAAACAAGGCCTTTCTACTGAGATTAAGGCACATTTTGTCAAAGTGCCTATGTTATATGCAGCCCACTGTCAAAGAAAACACTCAAACGAACTACCTAACGTTATAACATCAGGAGTCAGGACTGCCAAGCATTAAACTGATCTATATAGTTTTTGAATGTCATAAAACCATTGGTGTCATTTATTAACGTAATATATAGCCAGAGAGCCTGGACTGTCAATGGTTGGCAGTTGTGTGGGGGTCGTTGTTCCAGGTAGCAGGAGTGAGACTGGAGGGACGCGACTACACACCAATCAATCTTAACTGATCTAAATAACTAGGCCTATATAAGGGCAGGAAACGTCGCAAAATAATCGACAGGACATACTTAACTATTGCACCAAATATGGCCCTCAACCGTTCTTTGCATTTATATTATTTCAATTTATCCATACAATCTGACTTCCTGTCCATAATGATTTCTATGTTTCCATTGGATTAAGCAATTTCATAACATTTCATTAATAGTTAATTAAATTACCTAGAAATCAAATGTATATAAATGTAAATCTATAGAGTTGATCCTAGTCTGATTGTGTCTCTTTTGCATTTACATTTCATACCAGCATACCAGTTTAGTATCAGGCCTCTGCTTAGGGAATGGGTGGTGTCACGACTCTGGTTAGGGAATGAATGGTGTCACGGCTCTGGTTAGGGAATGAGTGGTGTCACGACTCTGGGTAGGGAATGGGTGGTATCAGGACTCTGGACAGGGAATGGGTGGTATCTGGACTCTGGACAGGGAATGGGTGGTATCAGGACTCTGGAGAGGGAATGAGTGGTATCAGGACTCTGGACAGGGAATGGGTGGTATCAGGACTCTGGACAGGGAATGGGTGGTATCAGGACTCTGGGTAGGGAATGAGTGGCGTCAGGACTCTGGACAGGGAATGGGTGGTATCAGGACTCTGGGTAGGGAATGAGTGGTGTCAGGACTCTGGAGAGGGAATGGGTGGTATCAGGACTCTGGACAGGGAATGGGTGGTATCAGGACTCTGGACAGGGAATGGGTGGTATCAGGACTCTGGAGAGGGAATGGGTGGTATCAGGACTCTGGACAGGGAATGTGTGGTGTCAGGACTCTGGACAGGCCATGGGGCAGTGTCCTGAAGAGATCACAATCACATATACGTCTCTACATTTCAAATCATTAGTGAAGGAAACGTTTGGTGTACATTGTTCAAGGGGGGAGAGGAAGAGGAAAACACTGATCATCGATCAGTAATATTTCCATCGGACAGTCGTCAGTGGCGGTGTTGTTGTCACATAAACAATTGCCACGACCAAATGGTCTGAGATACAAACTCATAGGTACCCTGGTTAGAATCAGGAAAGTCTCTGGAAGACGGGGATTTGTTAAGTTATACACCTTTTCTTTTGCAGATTTTGGATACAAACTAAGCTTAGCCTAACACTTAAAAAAGGCGTTTAGTGTTAGTGTGTAAACTAACACTAAACGCACTTTCATTGTAATCTCTAATAATTTTCCATAATTTTTGGGACAGTTACATATGTCCTTGCAACTCATATCAAAATGCAAAATAATCCATGGAAACTCCATCTTAAAATATTACACACTACCGTGTAATATTGATCAGAAATACAATGAACATAGAACATATCTCAGACTGGCCAATAAAAAGAAAAGATTAAGATGAGCAAAGGAACACAGACACTGGACAGAGGAAGATTTGAATAAAGTGTTATGGACAGTCAAGCCTAAGTTTGAGGTGTCACAAAGAAGAACATTTGTGAGACACAGACCAAATAAAAAGATGCCAGAGGAGTGCTTGATGCCATCTGTCAAGCATGGTGGAGGCAATGTGATGGTCTGGAGGTGCTTTGGTGGTGCTAAAGTGGGAGATTTGTACAGGGTAAGAGGGATCATGAAGAAGAAAGACTATCACTCCATTTTGCAATGCCATGCAATACCCTGTGGATAGCACTTAATTGGAGCCAATTTCCTACTAGAACAGGACAATGACCCAAAGCACAGCTCCAAATTATGCAAGAACTATTTAGGCAAGAAGCAGTCAGCTGTTATTCTGTCTAGAATGGAGTGGCCAGCACAGTCACCGGATCTCAACACTACTGAGCTGTTGTGGGAGCAGCTTGACTGTATTGTACGTAAAAAGTGCCCATCAAGCCAATCCAACTTGTGGGAGGTGCTTCAGGAAGCATGGGGTGAAATCTCTTCAGATTACCTCAACAAATTGACAACTAGAATGCCAAAGGTCTGCAAGCTTGTAATTGCTGCAAATGGAGGATTCTTTGATGAAAGCAAAGTTTGAAGGACACAATTATTATTTCAATTCAAAAATAATTATTTTTAACCTTGTCAATGACCACATTTCCTGTTAATTTTGCTATATTTCCAATTCAAACTTATTTATTGTATGTTTTCATGGAAAACAAGATTATTCCTAAGTGACCCCAAATTTTTGAATGGTAGTGTATGTGTGTCATGGAAATCACTGCGCACAGTTAACATTGGAGTCCCCGGGAACGATCAGTGAACGGCATTAGCCATCCCATCCTCGTCACCAAATTGTCATGGAAATCACTAAATGGGAAAGACAAAGAGACTGTAGATTATTTTCACATGTAAAGCTTTATTCAAGGTTTATAAACCTGGAGCAGTTAACAACACACTTAGCAGAGTCAGGTCAAGAGCTCCCTGTCGAAGGTGGAGCTCAGGCCTATATACAGTATCTCACAAAAGTGAGTACACCCCTCACATTTTTGTAAATATTTGAGTATATCTTTTAATGTGACAACACTGAAGAAATAACACTTTGCTACAATCTAAAGTAGTGAGTGTACAGCTTGTATAACACTATAAATTTGCTGTCCCCTCAAAATAACTCAACACACAGCCATTAATGTCTAAACCGCTGGCAACAAAAGTGAGTAAATGGCAAATTGGGCCCAATTTGTCATTTTCCCTCCCCGGTGTCATGTGACACGTTAGTGTTACAAGGTCTCAGGTGTGAATGGGGAGCAGGTGTGTTAAATTTGGTGTTATCGCTCTCATGCTGGTCACTGGAAGTTCATGGCAAAGAACTCTCTGAGGATCTGAAAAAAAGAATTGTTGCTCTACATAAAGATGGCCTAGGCTATAAGAAGATTGCCAAGACCCTGAAACTGAGCTGCAGCACGGTGGCCAAGACCATACAGTGGTTTAACAGGACAGGTTCCACTCAGAACAGGCCTCGCCATGGTCCACCAAAGAAGTTGAGTGCACGTGCTCAGCGTTATATCCAGAGGTTGGCTTTGGGAAATAGACGTATGAGTGCTGCCAGCATTGCTGCAGAGGTTGAAGGGGTGGGGGGTCAGCCTGTCAGTGCTCAGACCATATGCCGTACACTGCATCAAATTTGTCTGTATGGCTGTCGTCCCAGAAGGAAGCCTCTTCTAAAGATGAGGCACAAGAAAGCCCGCAAGCAGTTTGCTGAAGACAAGCAGACTAAGGACATGGATTACTGGAACCATGTCCTGTGGTCTGATGAGACCAAGATAAACTTATTTGGTTCAGATGGTGTCAAGCGTGTGTGGTGGCGACCAGGTGAGGAGTACAAAGACAAGTGTGTCTTGCCTACAGTCAAGCATGTCATGGTCTGTCATGGTCTGGAGCTGCATGAGTGCTGCTGGCACTGGGGAGCTACAGTTCATTGAGGGAACCATGAATGCCAACATGTACTATGACATACTGAAGCAGAGCATGATCCCCTCCCTTTGGAGACTGGGCCGCAGGGCAGTATTCCAACATGATAACGACCCCAAACACAC
The DNA here is from genome assembly GCA_016801175.1 of Esox masquinongy. Lineage (NCBI taxonomy): Eukaryota > Metazoa > Chordata > Actinopteri > Esociformes > Esocidae > Esox > Esox masquinongy. The sequence goes on from JACXGI010008988.1 coordinate 31,379, forward strand.
CTCCAAGACGACCACAGCCTTGCTAAAGAAGCTGAGGGTAAAGGTGATGGACTGGCCAAGCATGTCTCCAGACCTAAACCCTATTGAGCATCTGTGGGGCATCCTCAGACGGAAGCGCAAGGTCTCTAACATCCACCAGCTCCTAGATGTTGTCATGGAGGAGTGGAAGAGGACTCCAGTGGCAACCTGTGAAGCTCTGGTGAACTCCATGCCCAAGAGGGTTAAGGCAGTGCTGGAAAATAATGGTGGCCACACAAAATATTGACACTTTGGGTCCAATTTGGACATTTTCACTTAGGGGTGTACTCACTTTTGTTGCCAGCGGTTTAGACATTAATGGCTGT